>LOJH01013807.1:13483-24573 GCA_001685095.1 Ellobius talpinus
GGAAATGAAGAGACACAAAGAGGAAAGAGATCCCCAGGAGCCCGGAGGTACCATCAGCCAGAAACACCTGGCACTCCCAGAGCCACAGGTCATAGTACTAGTCTCTTCCAGCTAATTCTGTTCCCTTTCAGTTTACAGGAAAGGTTCTCTCCTGAGAGAACATTAACGTGTCACACTGCACGTATGTGTTATTTAACTGAAGCCACACTCCTAATTAAGCTCTTTCTCCTCCACCCTCTATACACCAGTTCATTTTGTCCCAGGTTCCAACATTGATTGCAGCCATTAATTTTTGCTCTGAGTTCCCACTAAATTGATTTGAGGAATTACTGTGTGCGACATACAAAACACCAGGCCCTGCCCTGAGAGCTCCTGGCCTAAAGGGGAACACAGATAGGTTCTGGGTGCTGCCCCAGAGACCAGTGTCCTGCTGTGGGGTGCTGGTTGACCACACCGTTGAGGTCAGAAAGGGTTTCTTTTACACAGGCCAAGGCCAAGAGCATAGCAGTGTGTGCCAAGTAGGGCTGGGCCTCTCGGATAGCAGAAAGGGGACCTTCTCCCAGCAGCAGGGAGAAGGCAGCAGTCCCCAAAACTACGTGTGTCTGGAGAGATAGGAGACACTGGATCTTAGACTCTGACTCCTGGGCTGGGGAAATCGGGAGGCAAGTATGGTTTGGGGTGGAGGATGACTAGTGGTCATGCAGGAGGAAACTGAGGCGAAGATACTGAGGTGGAGGGAGAACAGATCCTTTGTCCTGCTGAGTCCAGATCCCATGACAAGTCCTACAGCCGCAGGACTCATCTCTTGCAGCCTCCAAGCTCCAGATGTTGGTGACAGTGCCTGCTGCTGGCTGTTTTGTCAGGTGTGGTGTGAAGCCCTTTGCTACCTTGTCTTTTTCAGTCCACCAGCAGCGGCTAGAGTATAATTATCCCCATCGAATATCCGAGGGTATGAAGCATGGGGGAATGAACTGTTTTCGCAGCCCAGGCTGTATTCCAGCCACTGAGAAGCTGACTGGCCCACACAGCCTGGTGTCTCTGCCCTAGACTAGGAAAGGCCCGGGGCAGCCCTGGAACAGGATGATACTAAGTTTGTGTGTGTGAACCAGTGAGTCTGGCCTCCATCTGCAGGAACCCTGTTTTAATTCCTTCAAGAAGAATAAGGCAGGGTAGCCTGTACTGAATGAACAGCTGGGGTGGGAACAGAGGGATTCCAGACAGGGGAATATTACAGTCAGCATAGTGGGATGAGAGATTGGGGTGGGGCTCCTGTACGAGTTACTCAAGGCCTTCCTAATTCAAAGGTACTTGGCCTTGAGAAGTAAAGGCAGGTGTTGGACTGAGAGAGACTGGCCTGAAGGCAGGGCCAGGTCTATGATAGAGAAAGATCCGTCTTCTAGTTCCTGTAGCAGAGGAGTGCCCAGTCATAAAATCGTATGGCCAGAATTGCTTTTCAAACATCCTGCAATTTAAGAGTTGAAAACTGGGGTCTTTGTTTTTGTTTTCAACCCCCAGGCCTGGTGAGACAGAGAAACAATAGGACCTGAAGGCTCCGTTTGTGGAGTTTCTGTCCTAGCTGGGTTCTGCTTCATTCAACATGTCAGTCACTCATCGGCTTTTGACTGAGTCCTGGACGTGCCCCAGGCTGGCTCTGCTAAGCACTTGACATTCCAAGAGGAAAGGATGGCTTTCCCTGTCCTTGAGGACAGCTAGACCGCTGGATGGGTCATCCTAGGGCAGAAGGCTTGCTGTGCTGGAGTAAGCACAGTAAATGGTGCATAGAAGCCCCAGACTGCTTCCTCCGCTGCTCCTCTCTCCTCTCTGCCCCTCCCTACCTTACTGTCCTGTCTGTTGCTGTGATAAAATCCCCTCACAGAGAGCCACTTCAGGGAGAGAGGGTTTATTTGGGATCAGGATCCTATCTGTGTTGCTGTCCCTCATAGCAGAGAAGCCCAGCTACTACATCGGGAACTTGATGTAGCTAGTCACATTACGTGTCCAATCAGGTGTGGAGAGAAGGGACACATGGATGCTCATCTCATCTCGGTTTCTTAACTTTTATGGAGTCCGGGACCCAAAACCAGGGAATGGGCTAAGTCTTCCCACATCAATTAAAACATGATATAGACAGCCCCACAGTCGTGCCCATAGGTCTAACTCATCTACACAATTCTTCACTGAAATTCTTTCCCCAGATAATTCTAGATCGTAGAAACTAACCATCTCACTTCCTTATCCCCAGGCTTTTAAATTCTCGTTTTGCAAGTTACTTTATTTCACGTGTATGGATGTTTTGCCTGTTTGTATGCCTTGCACCACGTGCGTGCCTGGTGCCTGTGGAGGCCAGAAGATGGAGTCAGATCTCCCGGGACTGGAATTACACATGGTGCTGAGTTGTCACGTGGATGCTGGTTGAACCTAGATACTTTAGAAAAGCAACAAGAGCTCTTAACCGCTGAGCTCCTCTCCCACTGCTTTTGGTTTTGGAGACAGGGTCTCAGATATCCTAGTCTAGCCTGGAACTGGCTGTGTAGTCAAGGAGCTCCTCATCCTCCTGGTTCTGCCTCCCAAGTGCTGAGATTCCAGGCACGAGCCACCATGCCTGGTCTCATTCTAGGTTAAGGCCACAGGTTTGACTGGGTTCCAACCCCTGTTTGGCACTTTACTAGCTGTGTGAGTAGGGTGGCGTGTTTTACTCTGTTTCTTTCTTTTTAAAAAAAAATTTATTTATTTATTATGTATACAGTATTCTATCTGTGTGTACGTCTTCAGGCCAGAAGAGGGCGCCAGACCTCATTCCAGATGGTTGTGAGCCACCATGTGGTTGCCGGGAATTGAACTCAGAGCAGGCAATGCTCTTAACCACTGAGCCATCTCTCCAGCCCCGCGTGTTTTACTCTGTTCTCTCAGTTTAAACTGGGCATGAAGGGCCAAGAGTGCTGCTCTATGCTGAGCATTTGCCTTGTGTGCTTGAGGTCCTGGGTTCTAGCCCTAGCACCATGGGAAAAACGAAATGAAATGAAGGAGCCACGATAATAGAATCTGCCTCCCCCCGGGCTATTGTTAGTATTATTGTGCTCATGTAGAAGACAATTTTGTGTAGTCGGTTCCCTCCCACCATCTTGCTTGGCAAGCGTTTTGCCTGTTGTCTCTCCAGCCAGTTACCAGACTTAAATGAGCTCACACACGCAGTCCAGTCTCTGGCCCTTAGTGACAGATACCATTGTCACTCCAGGCCTGCTCTGACTCAGGGCTGCTGGAATGAACGTCTTGGAAGCACCGTCCAGCCAAGACTGAGGTCAAGCACCACTCATGGGCCTCCTGACCATACTGGGTGCGTACTTCCATGGCAGAGAAGTAGCTGTAGTGGCCCCACTCGTCCTGCTAGGGTGCTAGGAAAGGAAACTCAGGTGAAGTGTGCGTTCTGCTGGGAAGCCATTCCGGGTCGGTGCTGGGGAAGCAGCTGGCACTGGATGCCAATGAAGAAGCGGGCAGTGTAAGAGCTGGACCTGGAGACCTGCTTACCGCAGGAGCCCAGTGCCCAGGGGCAGCACCCTTGCTACCTGCCCAGCAAGCATGTCAGAGCCAACTTGGCAAACCCTTCTGTACTGTGGTGCTGATCAGTACAGCGACCCCTTTTAGCGACCACAGCCTGCACCTTACCATGAAGGGAAACAGATTTAAAGGAGCAGAGGCGGGTTTTTTTTTGTTTGTTTTTTTTGTTTTTTTTTTTCATGGCAGGCAGGGACGGCGTCTTTGGAGCCAGAAGGTAACAAACTGATAAATGGTTTGCCTAGTATAATAAAATGCCACAGATGAGTGATTTTAAGTAGTGAGTGTTTACTTCTCCCAGATGTGGAGGCTGGAAGTCTGAGCTCAGGGCACCAGTGGGGTCTTTCCTGGGGAGGGTTCTTGCTGGTTTACAGGTGGTTGATCTCTTATGTCCCATGGCTTGAGAACCCCTGGGTCTGTTCTTAGAAAGGAGCTAATCTCACTCACGGAGTGGGGGTGGGGTGCCTGCCCACCCTTGTAACCTGATTACCTCATACCTCCAGATACCATCAAATTGCTGGCTAAAATCTGAGCATGAACTTGGGGAAGCATTCGGTGTATAGCCCTGGCAGGAGTGTCTTCTGTTTGGGAACAGCCATGGGATGCCTGCATTGTAGTACATGTTTGCCTTGCTGGGGGCATGGGAGGGTCGACAGAGGCTCCTATGATCAAATGCTTTTGTTTTTTGCTATGACAGAAATACAGACGCACTGGTGGAGAGACAGTGACGGTGAATAAGCCCATGTCTATTCAGGTCAGACTCTGTCACTAAACAAGTTAATTTAAGAAGTTATTAAAAATGCATTTTGGATTTGGGAATTGAAACTAAGGGCTGGTTGACCCGTCTTATTTTCATTACTTTGCTTCTGATTTGTAAATTATGCCACTGCTCTCCTTGAGAGCTCTTCAGCAGCTTCCTGCTCTAGAATAGAGACCTGGGCTCTGCCCCAGGCCCCTCCTTATGCTTCCTTTCCCACCTCTGTCCTCACTAAATGCAGACCGGCCTCTCGCGCTCCTGCAGTGGAGACTCTGCACCTCTTCTCCTCACTGCAGGGAGTGCTTTTTTTGGAGCTTACACACCCATGAACACACACACACACACACACCCCAAAAACCTGAAGCACTAAATACACCATGCACACACACCAAATAGGCACACATGCAGCAAACACTTATGAACATACATGCACACACCAGAGATGCACACGCATACTGCACATACCAAACATGCACACACCCAACACTTGCACGTGCACACACGCTGCACATCATGCAGAGCAGACGGGCGCACCTGCACACACAACACACAAGTGTGCACACACCAAAAGCATTCCCGCACACACGGTTCACCTTGCTGATGCTGTTGCACCTTTCCCATCTCAGCCCGGGTGTCCCTTCCCACGGTGGGACTTTCCTGGCCCACACCCCACTTATGGATCTTCTTCCCTTTATAGCTCCGTGACTTGGTTTATACAGTCTTAAACTTAGTGAGGTTGTTTGATGAGTCTGTCTTGCTGTTAACTGTAAATTACAAGGGCAGCAGCTGTGTCCTCTCCCCCACCATTTCATCCCTACTGCCTCCACACAGGGCCCGCCCCGTACCAAATCTGATGAGTGAAAGAAGGAGTGAACAGAGTTGGATGCTCCTGGACCAGAATAAAAAAAAAAGTATAAGCTGGGCATAGTGTCGGAGAGTGGTGTCCTGATCCTGTAATATCAGCACTCAGGAGGTAGAGGCAGGAGGATCAGGAATTCAAGGTCATCCTTGGCTACATAACAATTTCAAGGCCAGCCTGGGCTACATGAAACTCTTGACTGGAAAATAAAGGGTGTAAAGAATGTTACCAGAGACATGGACAACTTTTGGAAGTGAGCTGTAGTTAGACCCTAGCGATGTGTCTGTGTTGGTCTCAGATACACACTGAAGAATTAAAAATAAAGCCATACCATGTCAACTTTCACATAGTTGAAGAAAAGGGGATTTGTTATACCCCCATGCTCCCCCAGCCACGCCTGTCTTGGCACAGAGTGGCAGGAACAGATCCAGCTTCTTGCTTTGCTGCCCAGCTGACACTCACCTTAGATTCTCACCTCCTTCCCCCTCCTCTCCCTGTGAAACTGAACCTTTTTGAAGGCCGGAAGGAGGAGGGGGAGAAAGAGAAAGAAGGGAAAGGAGGGCAGCCCCTAAACCCAGAGGCCTGTCCCACCAAGATGAGAGTAAACAGCTGTCACAGGTCGAACTGAGGCCATGATTACGTAAGAAGGCGTTCACAGAGAAACATTGGGTGATTTCCATTGCACCTCCGTGGGGCCTGAGGTATCTACACACATAACTGGTGTAATTTTAAAACATAATAACGTTGAGGTCACCTTTGGATACACACAGAAAGAGGTGGAGGGCAACCGGGGCTACATGAGACCCTGTCTCAGAACCCCCAAAACAGAGCTGGGGAGTTGGCCCGGTTGGTCAAGTATCTGCCATGCAAGCACGGGGACCTGAGTGCCAACCCCTCCATCCACATCAGATATGGAAGGAAAGAAAGCAGGTATAGTGGCATGTGGGTGTAACCCCTGTGGTCAGACCGGAGGGAAAGGACAGAGATAGCCAGATCCCTGGGATCATTGACCAGCCAGCCTAGACTAATTAATGAAGCTTATGAGAGACCCTGTCTCAAAAATGAAGATAGAGTGCCACCAAGGAATGACACCCAGTGTCCACCTCTGGCCTCCCAGTGCATGTCTAGACATCCATGTGGGTATGCACATGCATGCACATGTACACACACACACACACACACACACACACACGTGTGCGCGTTAACTAAAATGTTGAAAGAATTGCTGATTGTTTGAGAAGCAGCATTTTGGTTGGAAAGGGATCCTAGGTAGCCATCCACAGGTGTCCCTCTGAGGAGAAAGCCTGGCCAGTGGCCTTCACAGGTCTACCTAGTCTCAACCTGAGAAGCTTCAGGACATTGAGGTCACCTCCCCTCCCCTTCCTTTGCTCCAGGGTCACCCCTACCTGTCCTTTCGAGATGTGAGACATAACTAGGCTTTCCCTTGCCTCCAAGACAGCAGATGGCTGTGCTGGTGGCAGTGGTTTGAGCCTATCAGTCCAGCATCCCAGTGGCTGAGGCAGGAGGATCACTGCAAGTCCCAGGCAAAGCCTGAGCTACAGAGTTAAGTCCTATCTCACCCACTCCTACTAATTAATTAGTTAATTAGTTATTAAATGGACAGGCAGACAGTAATGTGGGTTGAAGACCTGCTGACCAGGGGTTCAATGACTCCTTGAGGGCTTTTTATTTGCTGTCTTTTTTATTGCCAGCAGCTCCTGGGTTATTAGGGTGCTGGCTTTAGCCCTAGGCCAGGGCAAGGTGGGGCGCCTAGCAGTGGGTACCTGAAGGCCTTTCTCTGCTCTAACTGCTGTGACTTCTCTAGCCCTGGTGTGGGGGAAACCTAGCTGATTAGGTACTGTTGTCTGTGACGGTATTGCCACCTTCTCTCCCATCTACCCTCTTGTCTTCCCTTTGGGTTGGCTTCTGCCACTGGGACTTTTGTTGCTTCCTGTTGGGGATGTCATAGTGAGAGAAGCAGCAGAAACCAGAGCCGGGGGACCTTGGAGGTCATCCTAGACAGTACTTTACAGATGCTGGAAACCCACATGGGTACCCCCTTACTGGCCTTTGAATGCTTTTCCTCTTAACTCTCTTGAAAGGAATAGGATAATTTTTAAAATCATGTCCAGGTGTCACGGGCCCATATTTTTCGTGTTGCAAGTCACAGGCTTACTATTTTGGCTTCTGTCTAATTGAAGATTACTCCGAGAGCAAAGGTAGAGCTGGCCCCGTGTACAAAAACAAATGCATACATATCCTAACCCTGATCCTGTAATTCAGTTGGTAGAGTGCCTGCCTAGCATGCGGGAAGCGCTGGATTCAATCCCTAACAATGAATAAAACTGAGTGTGTTAGGATCTGCGAGACAGCTCAATGGGTAAAGGCCCTCTGCCCATCCTGATGGCCTGCGTTCCATCCCTAGAACTCATGTGGTGAAAGGAGAAAATTTACTCTTACAAGTTATCCTCTGGCACACATGTGCCCACACACATGCACAAACATGTACACAAAATAAATAATAAATCAGTAAGTGGAAAATGTGGTGTGGTGGTACACACCTATAATCCCAGCACTAGGGGAGGTAGGGGCAAGATCAGGTTAAGGTCACTGTCAGCCAAAAGAGATCCTGCCTTGCCAGGAGGTGGTGGTGCACGCCTTTAATCCCAGCACTTGGAAGCCAGGCACGTTCCTGAGTCTGAGGCCAGAATGGTCTACAGAGTGAGTTCCAGGACAACCAGGGCTACACAGAGAAACTGTGTCTCAAAAAAAAAAACCAGTAATAACAACAACAAACCCTCCTTAGTTACCTTCACAGTAAACCTGAGAAATCTGAAAGTTAAGACTTTTTGATGATAAAAGGCAGCTTTTAAACCTCCCAGTCAAGAGACTTCCATTCTGGAAGGGCTGCCTGCTTTGCCGAGAGGCCTGATCCTGACCACCGCTGCTGGTTTTGAATGGTTCTGTGAGCCAGACATTGTTCCCTCGCTTTGTCTGCATTAGACGACATGACAGCCTGATTTAAAGATAAGAATGTCCTACGTACCAGAAGCTTCCTTGGTTTTTTAACTCGTGAATAGAACATGGATGAATCCCCCATTCTGTATATATCGACCCAAGGAAGAAAACCTCTGTTGGCTGCCGGAGAGGGGTGCACCCTCCGCCCGCCCCAGGTGGCCTTGCTCTGATTATAAGAACATTTACCTTTTACCTCCTGGTCAATTTGTTTCCCCTTGAGCTCAGAGGCTTAGTGGGCAGTTTGCCCATCAAATATCACCCCAACAAGTATCGACTGGCTGGGATGAAGGATAGATTAGCCCTCGGCCTCCTGGAGAGTGTGCAGCCTCACGGGCCTCCTCCCCCTCCTTCCTCAGTCACCTTCCCACCCTTCTGTCTGCACCACTCCCATCTCCAGCCTCTGTGAAGGGCACAGGCGTCTGCTGGAGAGATTCCAGGACCGCCTGTCTCCTTGTCACCTCTGGCTACTCAGACCTACGTGGGGGTAGCATGCGATCCCTGTTGCCTCCCCGTGTTTGTTGTGGAGACTGGGGGATGGGCGCCTCTGGCTCCCTTCTTTGGAGTTGTCACCTAAGTCCACTGGCCTTTCGGCAGCCATCCCTGACCACTGCTGTGTCTGTCCCCTCTCTCAGATGGTAGAGAAGGTGGAGAGAGTCCCCTTGCCCCCAAATGAAGCAACATCGGTTAGGGGGACAAGCAGAGTGATGAACTTTGACCTTTATCCACAAAGGCTCAGCAGCTAGGTGGGCCCAGGTCTGGATCACGACCCTGTCACTGTCACGACTTAGGGAATTCTCAAGGAAGAAACTGGAAAGAGGGTGGACTTTTAAAAGATCCTCAGTGTTTCTCCCTGCATGGAGATGATAGCTTCTACTTGAAAGGCTTCTGAGGATAGGTGGGGGCTCCGAGGATAGGTGGGGGCCTGTGTCTGGTGGGTTGTACAGCTCAGAACTCAGTGGTGTGCAGATTGGTATTTGGAGATCTTTTTTTCTTCAGGGTGTGCTATTTATCCAACCTGTTTTGGCATGGATCAAAATGTTGGAAGGGGTAGAAGGAAGGGAACCTGCCTCCCATGCCCCTCTTGCCAGCCTCATCCCTACCCAGACCTGACGCTCCAGACCATCCTGTAGGAGCAGGGCTGTTTCCAACTCCCAGGAGCAGTTCAGGGTCTGCTGTCTTGTGGGAGTGACCGACACTTCTCAGCTGGCCTGCAGGCCTTCCCCAGCTCTTAGGCTCTCCTGTCATCCCAGAGTCCTCCTCGGTTTTCCCTGTTATCCCAGAGTCCTCCTCGGCTTTCCCTGTCATCCCAGAGTCCTTCCGGGCTTTTCCTGTCATCCCAGAGTCCTCCTCGGCTTTCCCAATAGAGGAGACAGTCTCCAGAGCTTCATCTTGGTCCTGAGAAGACATTTTAATTAATTACATTAAAGGTTGGGGACTGATAGCTTAGCATTTCTCCCTCACCCTGTGTCCAGCAGATACATGAGGCTTGGTGTCCTCTATAGAACGGGGACACCAGTTTTACAGTAGTTTAATGAGGCAAAAAGCACGGTAGCAAAAATATCAGCCACTTTAGAGTCCTGGCCATAAACAAGTTCCGACTGAGATGGAACTTATTCCCATATGGCAAGCATGAGGGCTGACTCGCTTCTGAGAGCCTTCTAGAATCTTCTTGCTTTTGCCACTGGTTGTTTTAAAACCAACTGGCAGCTTCCACTTTGGTTCCTGAGCCCAAGGGAAGGAGGCAGCCCACAGCAGTGGAAACAGAAAGAGGGGAGAAATATAAACCCAAAGATCCCCCTTTGTAGCCCTGGCTTCCCGCCCCACCCCTACCCCGAAGAAGTAGCCATCCTTGGGGACCTGGGCTGAGAAGCCAGAAGCCTGTGATTTCCCTTCAGCCCACTGCCCACCACTTGCTCCGTTCCATCTTTGTGGTGTAGATTCCACTCTTTGCATGTCAACATTTTTTTTTCTTTTCTTTTTTTTTGGCAAAACCAGAGATTGGGCTCAGACTATTGTGCCTACTCACAAGGGCTTGGCCACAGACCACAGCCCCTCCTTCCTTCCTCCTCCCCTTTCGTTTTCCTCGAATCTTGCTCTGCGTGGCAACCACGACCATCCCCTCCCAGCTCAGAACCCACTGCTGGCTCCCATAGCCATTAGGATAGAAGCCTGAGTTCTTGCTGCCCAGGCCTAGCATGATCCAGCCCCTACCACTGTCACCAGCCTCTTCTGATATCCCCAGCTTCTCCTGCCACAGCCGTGTGCTTCACCTATTGCCCAAGCTAGGAAGTGCTCCATCCTGGACATCTCCCACCCGGGTCCTTTGCCTATTCAGATCCCTGCTGAAGGAAGTGTTCCTCAGCTGCCGTTCAGACTGCATGGGTGCCCTCTGATGCCTGGACCTGTGGATGTCTCAGCTCCTCCCACATCCTGGCACAGCCAGAGTGACCTCGGCAGCATCTATCTCTTCCCAACCTGAGGATGCACGAGCTTCTCAGGGCTGTTCTTACATGCCTCACTTCCTTCAACAGCCCCCATCTCTAGCGCTGTGCCAGCCAAACCATGGGAGACAGGATGGAGTGTTACCACACCTAGGAACCAGGCACCTGTCAGAGTCACACAGCTTCTGGTCCAGTGCCATATCCTACCTGCTAGAGCCAGAATTTAAAAAAAATTGAAAACGCTCTTCCAGATCCAGAATTCTGTGGGTGACCAGACAATCATTTCCTAAAGTGTGACAAGACCTTGCAGTGATCTGGCCTAAGTCCAGTGTTCCCAAAATTGGTACTTGACCTAGAGACAGATAATGACTTCAGTATGGTTCTAATACATTTCCCCTCCCTCACCTCCTTCCCCTCCCTCACCTCCTTCCCCTCCCTCACCTCCTTCCCCTCCCTCACCTCC
>LOJH01013809.1:0-42953 GCA_001685095.1 Ellobius talpinus
GAATTGAACTCAGGACCTTTGGAAGAGCAGGCAATGCTCTTAACCACTGAGGCACCTCTCCAGCCCATAATAAATAATTTTTAACAACTTCTTCAGAAAACTGATGAGAATCTCCAGAGCTCACCATGACATCAAACCCACACACAACTTCCTGGAACCCGGAGATCCATACACGCATGATGGATGCAGAAATCCTGAGATCTACACCCTCACGATGGATGCAGGAACCCTGAGATCCACACCCTCACGATGGATGCAGGAATCCTGAGAGCCACACCCTCACGATGGATACAGGAACCCTGAGATCCACACCCTCACGATGGATGCAGGAATCCTGAGAGCCACACCCCCACGATGGATGCAGGAACCCTGAGAGCCACACCCCCACGATGGATGCAGGAACCCTGAGAGCCACACCCTCACGATGGATGCACAAATCATACAGGAAAGACATGATGATGTGAGGCTCATACCATGAACACACACAAGCGTGTTCTAATGTTTGAAAATCAACTCACAAAACTCACCTTGACAGAACAAAAACAACAAAACCTCATAGAAACTTACATCAAAGCAAAAAAGCATCTAATAAAATTCAACAACTCCTAACTGAAAAATCTTAGAAAATCAGAAAAAAAAGGAAGTCCTAAAACTGAACTGCTCCTTGACCAGTAGCCACAGTCAACATGACCTGTAAGTGGGAGAACACTCCTCTAGGACAGGAGCCATGCAAGGTTGTCCACTCTTACCACATCCAGACAATGCTGCTATGCATGTCTGAGGCAGGACCCACAGCAAGAAATAATAAACAGGTAAAAATTGGTAATTAATAGATATGAATGGCATCTAAGATGGAAAAGAACAACTAAAGTTGACTTTTCTTTCAAGTGACATGATTACCTATTTTTAAAAACCTGCTGGTGTCTACAAAGAACACAGCAGAACTAAGGAGCATAACAGAACTGCAGGATTCAAGGTGACTATTCAAATGCTTATTGTTTCTCTAACAATAAATAATCATAGATTGAAATTTTAAAAACTAGTTACAAAGCTAGTTCATGGCTCTGAATTGCAACTTTGGCATCAAATGCGTAAATACTCAGGGATAAGCCTGACCAGGAACTAGGAGAAGCACAGACGTTCCTGACAGGTCTCCAAGACTGTGCTCATGAATCAGAAACCTCACCCTCATTCGGAGCTCAGTTCTCTCCCACCTGCAGACACGATACCAAAGCTCAAGTTGACTTGTCTCATCTTGTTAGAATTTGGCAAAGTAATTGTAAAATCAAGATGTAGATGTGATAAACTCGGAGCAGTTAAAACAACTGAGAAAGAACAAAGCGTGTGCCATACAGATCCAAGATTCCTTATAAGGGTACAAAACCAATTCAAGACTTAGAGAGATGAGGAACTTAGAGCAGGAAGAAAGACCCACACAGGTTCAACTGCTAACACCACACAGGGTAGAAAGGCACAACATATAGGAATATGGAACACTCATAGTTGGACACACAAAACTCCATCCAATCTTGGCCACATACAATATTAATTCTAAATCAATTCAACTGTAATATAAAGCCCCAAACTATAGAACTTCTAGAAGTGAACATAGGACTACAAAACTTTCTGAAAGTGATGGAAATATTAACTACTTTCATGTGGTGTGGTTTTGTAGAGATACATATTAAATATAGACATATTCTATACATCTATAAGTAGCTGAGTATGGTGGTGCATGCCTCTAGTCCCAGCATTTGGGAGGCAGAGGCAGGAGAACTGCTGTAAGTTCAAAGCCAGGCTAGTCTACAGGGAGAGTTCCAAGCCAGCCAGGGCTAGAGGGCAAGGCCCTTTTTAACACACATAAAAATATGTATGTAGCCAGGAGATGGTGGCTTTAATCCCAGCACCCGGGAGACAGAGGCAGGTGAATCTCTGTGAGTTTGAGGCGAGCCTGGTCTACAGAGTGAGTTCCAGGACAGCCAGGACTGTTACACAGAGAAACCCTGACTCAAAAAAATCTAAAATAAAAAGCATGTATGTATGTCTATATATGTCAGAGTTCATGAAATGTCCTTCATACTTCAAGCACATGCTGTTTATAAGATGTCAACCAAGCCTCTACTACAGCATAAAGAGGGAGCTAAGGACATGAGAAGAGCCATAGCAATAAAGACGTTTATCATGACTGAGAGAACTCACCAGCATCAAACTCGAGCATGAGAAATGCCAAAGGAAGGTCCTATGACAGAAGTGACACTTTCAGGAGCAGGAGCTGCTTCAGCACTGAAGGATGAGGGCACATGTGAGGCCGCAGAGTCACTGATTTTAAATGACATCCAAACTTCCTTGTGAGGAAGAACCCAAAGATAATCAGGTGAGAAGTAGAATACCCAAAGAGCCCTCTAGTACACCAATTCCACATTATTATGTATGACATTGCATTGTTATATATATTATGTGTTACATTATTATACATAATATTGTTATTATGTGCAGCATTATTATATATCATTATGTGTGCTATTATACTATTACATATTGTTATGGGTGGTATTATGTTATTACATGTTGTTATATGTGGTATTATATTATTATAACTACTGTATTTTGTTATTTATGGAATTATATTATCATCAACATCAACATCATCATCACCTTCCTACTAGAAAACTCAGCTCCAGATGGCCCCGCTGGTGTACTCTGTCAAGGATTAAGGAAGAACTAGAGCCAATGCCACATGAATAGTTAGAAAATAGGAGAGGAGCCTCAGTTTACTTTTCTCACACGAAAACTAGACAAGAAATAAAATAGAGATTATAGCTCTTGGCAAGGTTCCACATGACCCTTCCTCTGACGACTTTCCCTCCCACCTGAAGGAGGCACCTCATATCTTCTCCTCCACACATAGAGCAGCTGACATCACTGTGACTGGGTTTGGGGGTCGTTATTAAGTAAACAATGGTTATGAGAACACAACCATGGGGACATCACAAATGATTGTTTGAAAACTGAGACAGCAGCAGGGTGACTGGCAGGCAGGTGGAAATACAGTGTGGCTACTGTGGGCAGTGTGGGACGGCATGAGCGGTCAACACCTTCAAACCCATAGACTGTGGATTTTGGAGATTTGCATAGGATAGTCTGGGGGCTGAGCACTGGTAAGTGAAACCTGGAAGAAAAGCCCTGGCTGGGGAGACCTTTGCATTATATGTGGATGGACGACAAGAACAGGAGTGGGTGCAGAACACAGCTACCCGACGCGACCTGTGTGCATGGGCCAGGGTCAGAAGCTGCAGGACAGACAGAGTGGCTCATGAGACACACAGAGACCACAGGCATATGTGAGTGATACCACAGGGACAAAATCAGGAAACTAAAGGACAAGCAACCAGTTTATTACCCAATAAATATGTCACAGGGAAACCTGCAGAGTAAACAAGACTGCAGAGACTTATCAACCAAATGTTTAGGCCCTGATCTGAACAGGGCAACTATTTAAGGCAAATTATGAGGCTATAGGGAAATCTGAACACAGACTGGATATTTGACGGTATTAAGGAATTACTGCTAAAGTCTTAGAAGGGATAATGAATGGTATTATAATAATTTTGAAGTCCTTATCTTTTAAAAAAAGTATTAACAAATGAAATGAATGTCTGGGACTTGCTTCTAACTAATTAAGTGGAAAGGGAGTGGAGCAGAGTGGAGGCTACTGGGGGAAGGGTGGGCTTAGGAGAGGACGAGGCTGGTCACCAGCTCATAACTGCTGAGAGGAGTGGCTCCTGTGCAGGGCCATTAAGTAACTCCTCTACTTTGGTGGATATTTAAATTTTTCAGTAATGAAAAGTTTCTTTAAAGTGCTCTGCAGGGAGGAATTAGCTCCACAAATGATTATTCTACCTCTCATCATCTGGGCCTGAATAATAGGCAGGGTGGGGACAGCTGAAATCAGGCAGTAGGTGGAGAAAAGACACAATTACTATCGCATGTTACAGCTGTGGCAACACGCATCTGTCCCACAGGATCCAGTCTTCAGAGGTTGGGTGTGCCCAGTGTTGCGTAAGCAAACCAGGAGCGTGGCTGTTCTCCTACCTAGGTGTCGGCCGTTACTATAGAAACCACCAGAGAGATGCTATTCCAGAGAGCACAGCGCATCTCCACTGGCCTCACCGCTCTGTGCACACTTGCCCATCAGCATCTGAGAGCTGGCCTATCAAAGAGCCCTCGCCGCTCACTTTTAAAATAGGTACAGCTCATTATAAAGCACCTGCTCTCAAATGTTTCCAAGGAAACAGAGGCCCCAAGACACCCCTCTCTAAATTCATTAGCATTTAACACTCCCTAATGAGGCTTAAAGATGGCGTACTTTAATAACCATATGCTGGGAGGGCACCTTCCCCTTCACACCTAGGTGTGACTGATGAGCTGCCTGGCTCCCTGGGGACAAGTAGAGAGTAGTCTAGGATATCTGAGGAGGTCCCCATATCCAAAGACTCCTTTTGGAGTGTTTGGCTCTGGGACACAATCCACAAAAAGCTGGGGTGGAGACCCTGCCCTGACCAGCTCAAACCACCACCTGACTTTCTTTCTTAACCTTTCCTCTGAATGAGCTTGTATGCACACACACATGCACGTACTCATGCACACATGGAAGCGATGCAGTCTCTAACTAAAGGATGCATTTTCTTACATATGCTATCCTTGCCCAACACTACTGTTGGGCCTAAAATACCCTAATGTGATGTGTTACCTGGAAAACTCCTATGCAAACTTTAAAACCCCTAAATGTGCCTATATGAACTCACTAGCTCATTCCTTTGAGATCTGTCAACTCCACTGTGTGGCCACCACAGACCAAACAATGGAACCAGTTTCCTCTTCTATGGTAACATCAGGGCCTGGTGGAGATGAACCCCCATCCTCTTCCCATTTCGTGGCTTCTTGGCCTTTCCTTGTTTGGTTGTAGACTCCCATAATGAGGAATCTAAACTGACAGGGCTCTGGCAGAAGAGCAGTCAGCAGTGGAGTGCAGCCTGCATGAGTCCCCACAGCTCTGAGGCAGGAGCTGACTACGGCAGTGTGAAGGTCTCAGCTGAGTCTTCTGATTCCCACAGACCACACCATGGGGCTAAGCTTCTTCCTGAGAGTGAGGGACTGAGAAAGTCAGTTGATAAAGAATTTGAGTCCACTAACCCAGGGGATATGATGACACTGGCTTCCAATACCGTTCGCTCAGTGTGAGAGGGAGAACAAAGGCCTGAACACATGGTCTTCCTGGGGTGAGCTGCACAGGGCATCCCAAGGAGCTACCCTGGGGGCAGGTCTTGAGGCCCTGGACTTGGAAGGAGCGTGGAGCAGATGCAAAGAGAAGTCCTTATTCCAGCCAGGGCCACCCCTGTGGGCCATCCACCTTTCCTAGTGTGAGGGTGTCAGTGGCCAAACTTCCATGTGGAGTCACAGTTCTTGGGCCAACCAGGGGCTATGCCCTCCATGGTTGACCCACATCTCCTGGGCCACCCTGGGCTACAACCTCAATGGCTGAGACAGAAGACTCCACCTCAGCTTCTCCTTGCAGTCTGAGTGCCCACACTTACATGGCAATGATTAATTCACTTTTGCCTTTTAAAAATTAATCAAAGATGCAGAAGAACGTTTACTGGAGCCTGTGATCCCCTGCACTGGCCACACCATTGCCCTGGGTGATCATCTTGCGCTGATGGCAAAGATACTTGGCATTTTGGTCAGGGTGCACCCAGGTGCTGGAACAGATCCACCCCACTGTTAGCAAACTGAGGACAGCTTGACTATCATGAGCCCATAGAGGGCTGGGTCTGCTGTGACCATTTGAGCAAGCAGATGGCTGTGTGATCCTGGGCAGGATACACCCTCTCTCTGAACCAGAGTCCTCATCTGCACAGTGAGGGTGCTAACCTTGACTTCCTAGAATGCCCATGGGGACTGTATCCTGCCCGGGATCACACAGCCAGCTGGAGACCTTACTAGAGTCATGACAAATCCACAGCCTGCCATTTGTGCCTGACCCTGCTATGCTAATACTCCACAATAGTAGCTGCTCAGTTAGTGCTACCTGGGCGGGACTGAGACCACAGCAGCCTCCCAGAAAAAAGGAGAACAGCAACCACTGTGAAATTTCAAATTGTGGATACAGAACATGAGGGAAAGGGAGGAGAGTAGAAAGAGCCAATGGCACATGCGTCCGTGTTGCCAGTCCTCACAGATGAACCGCTGCTTTCGCTCACAGTGGAGCCATGAATTAGGAGTGGCTTCCAGTGGTACAGCTCCCTGGTCCCCCAGCACTGGAGGACCACGCTGGATGCTGCAGCTGTCCATCAGCCCCTCAGGTATTCCCAGCCCTGGGAAGCAACACGATGGGAGGCACAGAGGCTCTCAGGCTGCACAGGAGGGCAGATGACATGGACTCACCTGCTCCAGCCGTCACAAACTAGAGGCCACCAAGCCAGGCCCTGCCATTCCTGGAACCCCTTAGGACTCCAAGAGGAGGGATCTCTCTTGGATAAAGGCAGGGTGCCCTTGGCTGGGATGCAGGGATGTCTCTCCCCACTTCCTGTTCCTCCAATAACAATCACCCCTATACTTCTGTACCCTCCAGGGCTAGGGCACCTGGGAAGGAGAGTTTGAGCTAAGCTGGCCTAACTAACAAACAGGCCAGTGAACTGAGACAGGGCCTCCTCTAGGGACAAGCAGACCCTGAGCAACACAAACTGCAAAGGGACAGAGGGAAGAATAAAGCCCTCCTGTGACCACATGCCTGAGTACACACAGTGTACATCAGGGTGACTGTATGATCCAAGCAGAGGAGAGCAGCAATGGCCTGGGATTCTCTGTGGGCTAGACAGGTTGCAAGACCCACTTCCCAATACTGACCACATAGGGAGCAAGTCCCCTGTCACTTTAGGGCCCCCTCTGTCTCTTCATCCAATGCTTATTGTTCAATATATCCAATCTGACTTCTGTCTGGCAGGCTGTTTGAATTCCAAGGATTCTATGGGACTAACGAGCAAAGAGCAAAAGGAGCAGGGACATCAGGAACTTCATATCGTGCATCTGCTCCTGACCCAGGACACCCAAGGGGAAGGAAGGCAGCCTCCCCTGGCCTATCTATCTACCTTAGTTTCTTCCTGCTTCCTCCTAGGACCCTGGCCCCAGATCCCTCCTTGGTGACCCTACCTATCCCTTCTCTCTGCACCAACTCCTCTCCAGACAGAACTGGGCCTACAAAAGCCTCACCGTGACCCAAACAAGTAAAGTGATGAATAGCATGAGGCTCAAGTAGGTAGCTGTCCTCCAGAAGGAGGTGGGCTACCGAGACTTAACAAGCATGCATATCTTAGCAGCACCCCACCTAGGAAGTTAGACACTCTCTTCAGTGTTGTAATAAAGAAAACACAGAAATATTATAAATACCCACAACAAAGGACTGGTTAAATGCATCATGGCATACTGGATAATTGTTAAAAATTATAGCATCCAAAAGTCCTTTATCAATATGGGAAATGCTAATGATGCAATATTAAGCTGGGAAAATCACATTAAAATGCAAATGCATGTACCCAAAGAGCTGCAGTGGAGGGTGCCAGCCGCTGGTGGAGGGTGCCAGCCACTGGTGGAGGGTACCAGCTGGCTACGCTGAGCACTGGTAGGCATCTTCCTCTTCATACCACTTGGGTCATCATGTGACCTAGAGGTCATAACTCCCCAGCCCACCTACATCTTTCCTGGTCCTAGGCCACGCAGGGGTCTCCAGTTCCTCTCATTCTAAATCACTCTAAGTGACAGGGGACCTCACCACATCCTCTGTACAGTTCATGGTTCCTTTCATACCAAGTAAGGGGCAGCAGCAGAAGAGACAGAGCCACTGTGGCCAATAAGGCATCTTCTGGAGGAGAAGTGGGGACAAGAGAGCATAATGGGTTGAACATGATCAAAGTTCATTATATACATGTATAAAAAGTTATAATGAAACCAATGGTTTGTATACTATTTGATGTGTGTGTGTGTGTGTGTGTGTGTGTGTGTGTGTGTGTGTGGTCCACATAGCACCCTTCAGTGGAGCTCGCCAGCATATGGGCCTTGCTTGGATACTGGTGTTCTGCCATCCTCTGGCCAGATATCTGTGTGCAGTGGACAACTGAAGGAGGGAGCATGAGGACTTGGGTGGGCTAGGAGACTACAACCCTGCAGCTGCCACAGCAGGTGGATGGAGTAAAGCAGATAATACCTTATTTTTAAAAACTCCAGTATTCTGGTTAAGAGCCAAGCAGTGTGCTTGATGGAGGCGTGAGCCGAGACCTAGCCCGCATTTTCTCTGAATGTGTAGAGTGCAGACTCTACACGGCTACAGCCTAGACCTTCCTCTTAACACGGCAGGACCCACTGGGAATTGGCCATCAGCCGTCAGTGGTGAGAAGAGGCCAAGTGAGACAGCATGTCTATCAACAGATACAGCAACACCCACATGTGAAGTCACACAAGCAGCAACTGGCACGGAACAGAGCTCCCAATTGCGGAAGCCTCCTCAAGTCTCAGTCTCAGAGTTCCAGATTCACGGAGGTGAGAGCCATCGGTCACTGAAGTCCAATCCCCAAGCCAGCACATAAGCAAGGTTCCTAGTGATCCTGTCCAGTGGCGGGCAGCAAGCCTCAGGTCAGCTATCCCCCAGGTTGTGGAAGGAATAGTCAGTGATTTGGTGGGGGTGAGGTGCTGTGGAAAGTGTCTAAAGGGACATCCACTGGGACACACAAGACAGCTGGCATCTAACCAAAGGAGGCCAAGTGGAAGAAATGAGTAAGAACAGACCCAGAGCTGACGGTAACAAGTCAATGACAGTCCAATGCCACCGACCCCAGCCAGAGTTCTAGAGAAAAGACACAGGCACTAGCTGAGGAAGGAAAGCAAGTGGGAGTGGGGGACAAACACAGGGGCCTTCCTCCTCTTTCTTTCCCTCCTCCCTCCCTTCTCTTTCCTCCTCCTCCTTCCTCCTTCCTCCTTTCTTTTCTTCCTTCCTCCTCACTTCCTTCCTCCACCCCTCCTCTCCTTTCCTCTGTCCCACACTCTTGCTTCCTTCTTTCCTTTTTCTTTCTCTCTCTAGAAGCTTTGGCCTAACAGCAGGACCTCAGTGGAGCTGTACTGGCAGCTTCTGAGACTGTGAAGCAAAGGAAGACAGAACCAAAGAAGAGACAAATCCACAGCTACAGCAGGAGACCTCCAAGCTCACGTCCATGCACTACTCCCAATAATGGAAATAGCAAGTACAGAAGTGTAGACCAGAAGGCCCCCAGCCGCCAGTCTGACCCTAGTACACTGTTGGATCATCTTCCCCACGAAGGCCAACGTGGCATCCGAGCATGTGCCAGCAAGTCAGTCAGTAGGTTCGCCCTACTCTGGGTGAGGAGAACAGCCCTGACAAACAGCGAGTCATACAACCTGTTTCCAACCGCAGCAGAATTAGGTTCAGCATTAACAACAGAAGGATATCTGGAGAATCTCTTCATGTTTGAAAATTAAATAATATAATTCTAAACCCATATGTCAAAGAGGACGTCACAATAAAATTAGAAAACTTTTAGATTGAATTAAAACAAATATTATTTTTTATTGGTAGCTGGCAGAAAAAGAACATGGGTAGCATGTAGCTGTTACCATTTAAAAAAAACTAATAGCCTAACTTGTTTGATTACTAAAAAACAGAGATGTGAAAACAAAGCAAGAAGATAAAAAAATGGAAATTAGAGCAGAAACCAATGAGGTTGGAAACAGAAAAGCAATGCAAAAACCAATATTTCATTGAGGTGACCAACAAGATTGACAAACTTCTAACCACAGAGTGGGAAGGGGATAACATGAACGTCATAATCAGAAATGACGAGGAGGCACTGACAAACTAGACACCATGAACACTGAGGGGCAGGAGCAACAAGTTCTTGCATGCACTTGTCACAGTTCCCATGAGATGAGACAGTTTTCCAAGACTCAGAAAGTGCCTGAGCTCACTCATGAAGAAATGCATGCTCTGATTAGCCTTCTCTGTGACCTCCGAGAGACCACGTGACACACACTGCTCCCAGGAAGGTGGATTGCAGAGGGCACCACAATGTTCTGTGTTACCTCCAGGAGCTCTCTCAGGTCACAGTGAAGACCAGGAGCCCCACCCCTGCTTAAATCTTCCAGGGTCTCCAACCCTCAACTCTGAAAAGCACTTCAAAGTCTGAAACCTTTGCGTTTCAATGAGATGCCACAGTTGAGATTCCAAACCTGGCACACTAAAAATAGTATATTTAAATGAACTTCAAGCCATGGATACAAGATGTAAATAAAACATAAATATTCTAAAATCTAAGAGAATAAGAAATCCCAAACCACTTCTGGTCTCAAGCATTTGGGATAAGTGTACATTGAAATGTCCTGAGCATTCTGTTAAGGAGTCCTCAGAAGGACTGTTTATCAGAGTTCAAGATATGGTAGCTTTTCACAGCCTAACTGATGTGCAGAAAGGACACTGTCAACCCCAGCTGGCTCACACCCTCCGTGTGGCGGGAGAACACACAGTTCTTGCCATGCTGGCTTCTATTTGTGGGAGAAAAAAATACCTACCCTAGCCCATTCTGGCCTGTCCCATCTCAAGGGTAGGGGGCATGGGCACTGAGAAACACATAAGGTTCAGGAGAGGCACAGCTCACTAGAGGCTTGGCCTGGCCAGGACTAAAGAGTAACACCTCCCCAGCACAAACAACTTGTACCATACGGGGCTCCCTACCTCAGATGTGCTTACCTAGCACACCCTCCTGGCAGGCAGGTAAGCATGACAAGGTGCATGCCAAAAGGCAAGGCAGGACCAGAAGGATCAGAGCAATATGAGACTTGAGAGATGCTGGACTGACTGCTAACGAGAAATAGCTGTGGTCTCCATACTATGGGCTCTAGTGAAGTGTGTGGTATGGGCAAAACAGGGCACTATGGGCAGAGGGGAGACTCCCAGAAAGGACTGCCAAAACAGAAATAAAGGGTTCTTCTGACGGGCTTGTCAGTACACTGGAGATGGCTGAGGCCATTTCAATAGAAACCTCCAGAATTTATAAAAGCAAAGAGAAGAAAGACTGAAAGGAAAGCCCAGAAGAGACCATGGAACAACTGTAGGACATGTGTAGGGGTATAATACCAGGGAAGGATGGCTCTGGGAGTCTGGATCCCCAGCATCCACACAGAATGAAAAGCTGGACAGACATGACCCCTCACCTGTAATCCCAGCACTCAGGAGGCAGAGGCAGGTGATCTCCTGGGCAAGCCAGCCAGCTAGAATAGTCAAATCAGTGAGATCTGGGTTCAGTGAGAGACCCCGCCTCCACAAACACAGTGGACAGGAATTGAAGAAGACCTCCAATATCAACTTCTGGCCTCCATGAGCACCCACCCACACACACACAGAGAGAGCTATAAGGAATGATGGAGCAGAGAACAAAAGAGTTAGGATGGTAATATGTAAGAATCTCCCCAGATTAATGACAGGCAGCACATAGTAGGTAGGTCCAGAAGCTCCAGGGAACATGAAGTGGATAAAGGGGGAATAGACAAGAATATAATATAACACAGCTATATCTAAACGTAGAATTTTAAACTGCAGAAAACTGGAGCCGAAGAAAACACCATGCCAGCAGCCGGGTAGTAGAGAACCAATTGTGCAGAGAAGCAAAGCTAAGAACCACACTAGGCTCCCCTCGGAGTCACACAGAGAACAAGGCAGTGCAGCCAAGGAGCCAAGGAGTGGGGTGGGGGAGACCAGCAGCTGAGAAGTTTTTACCTTGCAAATATTGCTTTGCAAAGTAGACAAGGGGCCAGTGAGAGGGCTCAGTGGGTGGAAGCACTTGCTGAATAAGCCTGACAATCTGAGTTCAATCCCCAGAATGCACAGTAAAAGGAAAAAAACAAGTCAATAAAGTTGTCTTCTGACGTCCAAAGCACATTGTGGCACACATGCATGCCTGTGTATGTACACACAATAATACTGATAATAATTAATAATAATAGTAGCTCTAGTAGCAATAATCATAATAATATGGAGGGAAAGTAAAGGCTTCTCACAAAAGAAAATATTCAAAAACTTGAATAAATTTGTTTCCCACAGGCCCATCTTACAAAAATGTTAAAAGATGTTCTTTGGGGAAAAAATGATAAAGATGAGGAGCTTAGAGGTACATCTGAAAAAAGGAAGAGGAGCCAGCGAGACGGCTCAGAAGGTAAAAGCACTTGCTGCCAAACCTGGAAATCCGAGTTCAGTCCCTGACACCTACTATCTCGTGAAAGTTATTCTCTGACATCTCACACACACACACACACACACACACACACACACACACACTGACAAAGAAACTCACACACACATACACTTAAATAAAAACAAGCTTAAAAAAAAGTCTGAGTGTGGTGATGCACACCTTCAATCCCAGCACTCAGGAGGCAGAGGCAGGTGGATCTCTATGAGTTGGAGGCCAGCCTGGTTCAAAGAGTGAGTTTCAGGACAGCCAGGGCTATATAGTGAGATCCTGTCTCAAAAAAAAGGAACATACAAGATGTATAAAATGGAGTTATGTAAAAACTCATTTTTCTTAACACAGCAAATAATGAATTTGTTCAAAACAACCACCATAGCAATATACACAGGAATGGCAATTATGACGAGGGCAGAGGGAGGGAGAGATCAGGATTACTTTGCTACTATAAGGTGCAGCTTCTTACACAGGACAGGGTTCATGTGACTCAATTTGAGGGTCACAGTAACAGGCCAAAGTAAAGAGTTTCTAAGTGCACAACCACTAAAAAGTCATTCAAACTCTAACGTGTTTAACTCCAACTATTTCTGGCAGCACTCGCCTTGTACCCCAGTCTCCTGCATCTTGGCCCCGAACACACGAGTGCCATCATGCCAAAAGTCACCAAACAGTACTTGCCTGCAACACCTTGGTTCCAATTCCAGGATATCACATTATGAATCGTGGGGTTTTTACTGTATATAAGATGTTTCTATACTTATATAAATGCAATGGTTAAATTAACAGAAAACAAAAACTTTTGATTATTTACCTGTGGTCACTCTTCGGCATATCAGTATTAAAGCTGCACAATGTGGGATAGTATTAGAAAGTCTGACTTAAAAGTTAACCACTGCCAGAATTGCTAACTTGAGTTCCATAAAAAAAATTTTTTAAAAAAATCATTAACTGAGACACTAGATAGCCTATTGGGAAAGTGCTTGCCTCAGCAAACATAAGAACCCTAGTTCCATTCCCAGGACCTACATTTTAAAGAGTCAAGTATGATAGTGTATGTTTGTAATCCCATTGCAGGCAGGCAAACCCCTGGGACTTGTTGGTCAGACAGCCTAGCCTATTGGGCAAGTTCTAGGTCAGTAAAAAAAAAGAAAACTTGTTGAGAGAGAGACAGAGAAAGACAGAGAGAGAAGAAAAAAGGTGAATGACACCTGGGGAATGATACCTGCAACTGTCCTCTGGCTTCCACACACACATGCACAGACACATGTATAAGCATGCAAATAAACACACACATGTACACACACATACACACACACACAAAACCATTAAATGGGTTTTGGCTTGGGTTTAGGGCAGAATTTCTAATAATTTCTGAAGTGACCCCAAACATACTTCTGTAGTTTTATAATTCATGTTATAACATACAAGTGCACCTACCTGTCTCATTAGTATATGAATTTGTGTTCATCTTTAATAATGGTATGTACATAAATCATGTGCATATCAAAGAACTGTTAAAATAAATTTCCTATGACTTAGTACCAGTAAGTGCTTGAATTATAGATGTATTTTATATACTACATACCTGGAATTGCATAAAAACTTGAGCAAAAGGGGTTGCAAATGGAAAAAGTTGAAGAAGGCCTCTTAAAAAGCACTCAGCGTATTCTGAGATGGCTCAAGAGTAGGTTAGCAGCACTTGCTGAGCAAGCTGAAGAGTTCAAATCCCCAACCCCCATGAAAAAACCTCCCAGTGTGGTTGCATATCTATAATCCCAGAACTGGGCTGGGAGTAGAGAGACAGAAAGATGGTGAGGGCTGCTGGCTTAACTCCAGTTCAATGTAAAACCCTCTCTTGGGACAAAGTGGAAAGTGACAGAGGGGGTACCTTACGTCTTCCTCTGTGTCCACATGTTCACACACATAAATATTTAAAAACAAAATTAAAACACTAAACTGCTCACCATGCCTTTGGAATCCTACAGTATCAATGGAAACTAGATTTGAATTAGCTTTAATGTAGCAAATTTCATAGCAATCCTCACAAAGAAAAGTAACACCAGTGTGCTAAGAAAGCAGCAAAGACCACAACTGTACAAATGCTCAACTACAACCAGAGAAGGGGGCAGGTCTGGTGTCCTGGGCATGTAATCCCACAACTAAGAACACAGAGGCGGGGGGAGTATCAGGAATTCAAGAGTAGCTACAGAGTGAACGCAAGCAGCAGAGGCCATGCTGCATACAAAAAGCAAGATTATCTCACAATATCAAAAGAGAGCAGAAACCCTAGGATAACATATTATCAGGGAAAGCTCAGTTATTAGGAACCTGGAGGGGCCAGTTCTCCAAGCCTTACAGTATAAGCAGCTATCAAAATGCATAAGGAAAACCTGACAGCCTTGCACTGTGAGTCAAATGAAGCCACATCACCGTTGGGGCTGCCAACTCTGCCTTCAGAAAAGGACAGACCCATGAAGAGGAGCACTGTTACAACCCCAGCACTCTGAAAGTAGGGGGAGGAGGATTGCTATAAGTTCAAGTCCAGCCTGGGCTACAGAGGGAGACCCCGTCTCTTTAAAAATGAAAAAGAAAAATGTCTAGCAGGGAGAAAATCAATAAGGACACCAGTAAGCTCAACAAGACTCATAACTGACAGCTAGAGACAGGAATAGGCCTGTGGTTGCAGGGCCTAGGGACAGAGGCCAGGCTGCTACAGGCACAGGGCTCCTTTACAAGTGATGAAAATGTTCACAACCGACTGAGATGTTGGCTTCTGTGTGCTGGAAACATACCAAAAACTGCTGCACTAAAACACTACAAACAAGTCAGCTGGACGGTATCTGAATAAAAGCTGTGATCAGATATTTAAAGTAAATTCAGACAACATAAAAATAACTTGGACATCAAGTTGGTGAGTTATGGACACTGCTAGCCATGGAAAGGAAGTCAGGTAAAGAAAAAGAATCAATATACAAATTAAAATAATTTTAAGCACCTCGGGGTGAGGAACGTTGAGTCCAACCAACATAGAGCTTTCCTCAGTGGCATCGTGTTTGGTAGCGAACACACAAATCATAAATCTATGCACGCTGCATTTACAGAACCATCACATGTCTACAGAGCAGGTCTCTAGTCTCAGCTCTTCATACTCAAGTTTCCTAAAGGGTGAGTGCTAATGACAGTCCTAGGCTACTGGCCTCTGGGCTCCCAGGCGCTCATCAGCAATTCACCCGAGGAAACAGACTCAGGAGAAAAAGTTGGGGGCCAGTCTCGGAGGTTCTGCACTTTAGGAACTAACTAGCTGCCCTCCTCTGCCCAGGGTTGGGGACCACAGGGGCACCCCAGCCACTTGTGAAGGCAACCAGGGGAGCTGACAAATGCACCAGACATCCTAAGACACAGACGCCTGTCTTCCACAGTGGGCTTTGCTCTGTAGACTGAATCCCTTGAAGGAATGGTTGGTCCACCTGGGCTGTGTTACATCATGTCCTGGGAGAACACCTGGTATCTGCTGTTCTCAGAAAGCTTCTGTGCCATTCACAAATAACAGGTTTCTTCCTGCACTGGAGAAAGAGAATGTAACACCTGGCTTCAGGTCCACCCTCCATGGCTGCCTGCCCCTGTCTTGAGAGCTGACCCTGTTGGGATCGGCTTCCTCTCTAGACTATAGGCAGTGGGCTTACCCTCGCAGGGGGTTAGGGTACACTGGAGATAATGCCAGCTCTCCCTCCCAGGCCTACTAGGACAGAAAGAGCTATAAAATAGGGTAGATGGTGGCACCCACAGTCTGATAACAGAGGTTTGAGGGGTGGCCTGGAGCCTCACCCACCTCTACCTGAGAGAGGCAGAAATAGAGTCCTGGGAAAAGCACCACACACCCTGAGTCCTGGCACGTCTCCCTGTCCCACATCCCCAGCTCTGGGGGTCTCCTAGTCTCATGTGCATTGTAAAGTTTGCAGCAAAGCTTAGTCAGAACTGCAGAGAGGACAAAGAGTCCAGATAGAAAGGCGTTTTAATATGAAACAGATGAAAGAGACGGATGGAAAGTAATCAAAACCTCATTAGGGCAAATAAGCAACCTGCCTACAGTGTCACCAAAACTGATGGCATGGAGCACAGCGTGGGCGAAGCTGGGTCTCAAACAGCTGCCATTGGGGAGGAGACGGCACATGAAACCCTGACAATCCCACTCAGGGCACTGGCCTAGCACCCACACTAAAGCCTCAGGAGTGGTCACCAGGAGTTTTCAAACACCCCAATGCCGGGCCACCCAGATGGGACAGGAAGGCAGGCAGCTCCCAGATGTGTCCACCCATTGGACCAGGTGGGTAAGTGCAGCTCTTCTCAGCTCAGGCCACCCCAATCCAGGAAGGAAGCTCCACCTAGGGAAAGCCGCCCACAGCAAGGGCCGACAATGAGATCAATGGATTGTGCCTCTGCTCGCATGCCAATGAGCTGGTTATTTGCTCAGGATCTTTGCATCAGTCTTGATTGGCGCTATTAGTCTTTCTTGTAATATTTTCTCTCCCAGAGCCTACTATGTGCTCAGCACAATGGTAGGCGCTAGGACACAGCAGCAAAGAGGCCCAATTCCTGCCTCAGAGGAGGCTCCCTCCTCCTGTGACACTCCAGCTTAAATGCAAATAGCTGTGATGACAAAAAGCCAGGCTGAGAGTCCACAAGGCCAAGGTCCAGCCAGGGCCCTGCTGTCACCTCACATTAGGGCACATGCCACAGGGAACCTAGCACATGGCTCCAGAAGGGGGTCAAGAAGCCAATTCAAGAAGTCAAAGTGTCCCTTTAAACACTTAAGAAAGGAAGGAAGAATGTAGAACAAGCATGAAATATTGATGATCCATGTCAAAGCAACACCAGGGTGTGCTGAGCAAAAGTGAGCTAGCCTGTCAGGGCTGATATTATCGGGAGAATCCTGGAGAGGGTGGAAGTCAGGGGTTTAGAGGAGCAGCGGGGGCCTGCAGCAGAAACACAGTGAGTCTCAAGGCAACACAGCTGTCTTTCTCAGGGGTAGAGCAGGAGGTAACCAAAAGCTCTTAGGCCCTGCCTGCCTGGTGTCTACACACAGGGAGGAACTGGGCCAGAGTCCAGCCTCCCTAGTTCCGGGAGGCACTCGTCCTAGATTCTCCAAGGCTTGCTCCAGTTCCCAGTCTAGGCCTGCCTTCTTCAAGCAGTGACTTGCTGAGGCTGGAGTTCCATCATCCGGCCTTGCCAAAAGATAATTCCTAAGCATGGGATCCAGCGTCTCAGGTTCTGTGAGGCTTCCTTAACAAACTGATATAGGAGGGAGGAGCCACTTTGAGGACTTAACTTTGACTTCAAGCACAATGAACTTGGAGGTGACTGTCATGAGGCACAGTGCTGGTGGGTCTTATGTCTCGTATTCTAGCAAATCTATGGCTCCCACATCATGTAGGGCTCAGAGCCAGGGTATCACCAGACTAGAAACCAGGAGGCTAGTGTTCCTGTATGTTATAGTTGTTATTCCACCAGAACCCAGAACCCAGGAGCTGAAAAGGCCAGCCTCGGCCAAGAACCACAGAGCCCAGCTCACACAGTACCTTACCCCACACAGGATCTCCTGGGAACTCCCTGCAGCCATCATTCTGAACTGCAAATGCTTTCACATCCATTGTCAGAGAGGTCTCTCACAGATCCCAGAGCAACCACTGGTCAGTCCCCATGGTACTGGTGCTGCTCTGGTTCAGGTTCGCTAGAAGATGCAGATGTGACCGGGCAGCCACTGAGAGGCACCTGGGGATGAAGAAGCCATAGGTGCCCAAGGAGACCAGAAGCTGCCACAGTCATGGAAAAGGATCACAGCTGGTACAGACCCACTGAATCAAAGGCTCAGAGGGTTCACATGAGAGAAGCCGGGCACCACTGAGTTCAGAGGTTCCAGATTGGCTTCTCAAATGTTTTCACTCTCAGCTCCTTCTGCATCCCCTGGAGTCTGCTGACATGCAGAACTTGCCCTGCCACAGGGGACTATGGAGGCAAAATCTATACCTAATGAGGGCTGGAGCTCTCCTCCATGTGGCCAACATGAGAACCTACACCTNGGGGACTGTGCACCACAGCAGGTTTGCCTATTTCTTTCTGCCACACTGACGGGGGACTGTGTACCACAGCAGGTTTGCCTATTTCCTTCTGCCACACTGACGGGGGACTGTGCACCACAGCAGGTTTGCCTATTTTGCCTTGGATCACTCAGGTAAGTGAGTAGCAAAGGGAGTATTTGAACCTCAGTCTCCTGCAGCTCAAGGCCCTGGTTCTGGAGAGAGAGGCACCCACAGCACCATGGAAGCCAGACTAAGGACACCCTAGGTACCAGACAACAACCCTCCCAGAGAAGATGCTGGAAGTAGTCACAGAATGTGGCCCAACAGCATCCGGACAGCTTAATGTGGCTGAGTACATCCTGCAGATGCTGGAAGTGAAGTTTGGCACTTTGTCGTGATGAGATGGGACTCCAGGCATCAGGTCATGGCAAAGAGAGCAGCCAAGAAAGGAGGAAGAGAGCCAAGCAGCCCATTTTCCATAATGAACTAGGCTGGGCTGGATGGAGCCAGAATCCCAACGTTTGACATTTTGCTGAGTTTCAAGATTCAGAAAAAAAATCTACTGGCTTAAAAGTTACACTTCAACTATTCAACAGAGCTTATGCCTGAAGTCTTTGGGTGAGGCTGCTGGCCTGAAGTGGTCCCACAGTGAGGGGCTTGGGACCCTTGGTCTTGATGGCAGAAGCCTGCTCCTTGCCTGCAAAATGTTGGCTTACGTTGACCCAGAATTTGAGTTCTTGCACTTGAGCTTAAGAGTCTCAATCCCTGGTGTGGAAGAGCTCCTGGAACAAAGATGCCACTGTGGTGGACTGCATGACATACTCAACCTTAATAGTCCACTGAGAGGAAACACGAAAAATGACCCAAACACCACTGGCAGGCTGGAGAACCATCCAGAAAAAAAAAATTCTCTGAGCACACGGTATCTGTGAAAATGCATGGAAAGGGGGCCAGGTACAACAGGTCCCACTTCATCAGCAGCTCACGAAGATTAGTCCCAAACAGCTATCAGAGCCAGGTCCCTCTGTGCTCAGTGTCAGACAGACTATGTATCTGGGGCTCTTCAGGCTGTGCAGTCTCTGCTCCGCTATTGTGGTATGAAAGCAGCCACAGAGGGGACATAAATGAATTCATGTGGCTGTGTTCAAATAAAACTTTATTTATAAAAAAATAAATAAAAGGTGAGTTGAAGAAACCCTTTTTCTGATTTCTTCTACATAGAAGTCTACCAGGTGCCTATCCGATGCTGTGCTGGGCACAGGAACTAAGGCGGGAGCAAGTGAGGAAGACACACGAAGCCAAAAGCTATCATGGAAACTTGATCTCAAGCAAAACCCTTACAAGAGTTGACAGTAGGCGAGGGGAGAGGGGAGACTAAACTGGCTCTATAGCTCTATATTTAAAAAGAGACCAAAAGGTACTGGGAGCAGTGGAAAGAAAACAGCCAAACATCACCATGTCTCTGCACCTGGTGGGCTCTCTGGCCTCTCCCCCTGAACTGCCAGTCATAAAACTGCACACTGCTATCACATAAGCACTCCTTTCCTGGGTGGTGACACAAGAAAGCTCAGTTTGACTGTGAACCAAGGTCTGTGTCCCTCCTGCTTCTACCCATTTGCCTACTGCAGCCCTGACAGGATGGTCAGAAAAGGGCCATACTGCTGGTCATAGAAGCAGAGGCAGTCAGATCTCTGTGAGTCTGAGTTCAGCCTGGTCTACACAGAGAGTTCCAGATGAGCCAAGACTACCTCTAAAACAAAAGGAGAGAAAAGGGCCACATCGCTCTCTGCAGACTTCAGCACCAGGGACAGAGCCCCTGCAGGCCTCATTCACTGACCAGTAGCAGCAGTGTCAAAGCCAGGAAGTGTGCTGTCCCCAGAGCCCAGCTGATGCAAACAGAGCTACTGTACCCCTCGCTCTGTGACCCTGTGTGGGAGGACTGTTGGCGAAGAGGAAGTAAAAACAAACACTGCACAGATCCCTTCACCCACGTTATTAGCTTGGGAGAGACTCACAAACGTGCCGATAGCAGCAACAGCAACATCTGCTTCTGATTGCTTCTCCCCAGAACTCATCAGCTGGCGTTTGCCCCAGGAGAAAAGCTGGTATTTGCAACAAACTCTTAAATCAGATGACATCCAGAGTGAGTAATTTCTTATCTGTTTGGTCTTTGAGGCCAAAAACACATAACGCACCTCTACAGGAGAGCTGAGCCATACAGTGGTCCCACACCAAGGGTCTGCTTACAAGGTTTCTTTTTCGGGCTGTTCAACACAGGGTTTCTCTGTGCAGCCCTGGCTGTCCTGGAACTCGCTCTGTATACCAAGATGGCCTCAAACTAGGAGATCCATCCGCCTCTGTTTCCCAAGTGCTAGGATTAAAGGTGTGTGCTACCATCACCTGGCTACAAATTTTTGATTTGCATACCATGCTCAAATGTTTCCTTCTATTTACTATATATTTGTGTCCTAAAAAAGGGAGGTGTTCTAGTGTTTTCAAAAATTCCACTGTGCCCACTAGTTGATGGGCAATATTCCTCTTATTTTTATAAAACATTTCTTTTACAATAGAAAAGTAGTATTTTGAAAGTGTATGAATCTATGTTGCCATTTAAGAAGTGTCTTAAGGAAGAGACCCACAACGTACTCTAAAGCAAGCATCTCTGTTTATAGGTTCTGCTCAGAAGCCCACAGACCTTCCATAGCCTGCAGGGTACCACCTTCCTGGAAAGCTAGTCTGGTACACAGTATGGATATGGATAGAGACTCTGGGCTTTGGAGTCCCACATCAACTCCACAACCAGTGTCACCAGGATGGAGTATTCCCCAGGTGATATGGATGCCTTCGGGTAGGTCCTCCTAGTGCTGCAGACCCTACGACACTGGTCCTCTTCATGATGAAATGGAAGAGGACACCTCCTGCTGCCCTGTACCTCTTTCTTCCCTATGAGCTTTCACACAAGTGGAACAGGGTGCAGGAATGGCACAGGCTATGCCTCTATCTTCCTAGGATAAACTGAGAACAACCTGGAGTCACCGAGTCCCTCAGTCATAGTCCTGACAAGCCTCTCACACACCTCTGCCACTCCACCTACTCCACAGCCATTGCTACCAACACAGAGCCCTTCCTCAGCCCAGCCCACCAACCTCCATAGGGCCACAGCAATAGTTCTGACTGGACAACCTTCCTGTGGCCCTGGCCAAGACACAGCACTGACAGTCTCTTCCAAGCCCATCCTGCTGCCCAGTGCCCTCGCCAGTCAAGTCTATATATCTCTCGTAGAGCTCACACTCCTGCCTCCCATATATGCACAGTTCACACGGCCATCTTCCTTAACTCATTCAGTCAGTCATGGCTCACCAAGTGCCTGCCTGAGCCAGGCATTCCAGCAAACCACAGAATCTTTGCCCCACAAAAGCTCACATTTGACGGGAGAGAGACAGACAAATACAAGAACATGAAAACTCCAAGCTGTGCCAAAACCATGGAGAGGAATAAAGGAGCAGAGGGGACCAGTGAACTCGAGGAGGGTGGCAGGCAGGGAAAGTGGCATTTGAGTGATGTTCCCTCTGGGAACGTGCTCTACATAGAAAACTGGAGGAGCATCCGTACACAGGCAGAAAATGTGCAGCATGTTCTGGGAAAGGCAGAGCGTGGAAGGGCAGGGCTCATAATCAGGGGCTTTGGGGAGATCATTTAAGCCTTGTGGATCATGGGCTTTTGCTGCAATTAAGACAGGAACCTGGAGATGCTGCTGGAGGATGGAACCATCTGATTTAGATCACTCCACTGCTGTGTGGCAAACAACTGTAAGGCCAGCAGCAAGGGTAAGCAAACAGGAACCCCAAGCTCTCCTAACTCAAGACAGTGGTGCTCCAGCCAGCAACAAAGCAGTGGACATGGGCATAAGGGCTGATGCTATGAAGGGAGGAACATGGTTTGTTGGCAATTACAATGGGGGTTCAATGGGAAGAGCAGAGACGGGGCTGGTGTTTGGGACCCAACTTTGAGTCATCATGTGTTAAGAGACAAGGACAACTGGAGCTTCAGGCTGCAGCAGGGTAGGAGTGGAAGACCCCCAGCTTTTAAGGCCCCTGAGGCAACACCTCCTCTTGAGGAAGGCCCCTCAAGACAAGCTGGCAAGCATTGTGCTTCTCTGTCCATGCACATGTACACACTGCAGGACGTTCTCTGCACTGGAGTTGTCTATCTGCTGGAGAACTGCAGGCTGACTCACTCCCCACACCCAGTAGGTACTCAACAAATCTTCACAGTGATACCCTGCATAAGCTTGTGCCTGTGATGTTTTAATATCTAAACTATCCTCTGAAACCTCTAAAAATGATGCTCAGACCTCATTAAATATGAAGCCAAAACTATTCTGCCTCAAATATACAGGTGCAGATCTGTCCCTACTTATTCGAATTATGAAGGACAGTTCTCCCATAGAAAGGATGGCCCAGCAGGCACTAAGCAGATGGCTTAGTCAGTAAAGTGCTTGTCTTGTAAGCGTAGAGTCCCTTAATTCAATCTCCAGAGCCGTGCAGAAGGTCAGGTGCAGTGGTGTGAGACTGCGCTCTCAGCACTGGGGAGGCAGGACAGGCAGAGCCCTGGAGCACTCTGGCTAGCCAGCCTACCCGATCAGAAACGCCCAGGTCCCAGCATCTCAAAACACAGGTGACAGCTCCTGAAACATCCAAGGTGGATCTCTGTCCTACACACACATATGCATGCACAGCCACACACACACACACACACACACACACACAGACACACACATTCCCCACACATGAAAGGCCAGCCTCAGAAAAAAGGTGTCACCTTGCCAGTCCTCATGTCCCAAGCTTTGATTTCAGAGCTGAAGCCACCACATAAAAAGACGTTGTGATCTTTTGGATGAAATTTCAAGGTGGTGATTCTGAAGTCACTCCGACCACTAAATACTTGGGTCCCTGCAACATAGATAAACAAGAAAGAGTGAGAAAATACTCAGATCACATGTATTTCAAAGTGGAGATGTTCACACAGCTCACCAGGGCCTATGTGGCCCAGTGTGGACCTTCTGGAAACAGAGCAAAGTGGCGGGCAGGTCATTTCCACTCCCTGTCAAACCCCTCCCCTGCCAGGCAGCTGATCCCAGGACTCGATCTCTCCCTGGTCTGCAAGAGTCATGAGTGTCATCTCATTTAACCACAGGATAGCTGAAAACGGGCTCAGGGAGGCTCGGGAAATTTCTCATGCTGCATGGGCAATACAGGAGATTGTTTATCTAAAATCTAAAAGCAGAGTTGGTTGGAATTTATTTCAGGATATATCTTCCGATCCTTATAAAAATGAAGATGGGTTTGTTACAGAGTACAGCAGGTGCAGGTGACCTGACATGCTGGGCCACAAATGACAGTGACCCGCACAGCAGTGCAGCTACAGAATGGACATCAGGTGTGGCTCACTGGGGTCTCACTAGCTCTACAGGACTCGAGACAGCCCTGCCACTTTTCACATCATCATAAATGGGTATCAAGTCCCTGTGTGCACTGTGGTAGGTATCTGACACATATAGGTACATATGGTGTGGAAACAGCTGTTGCTATGGTTTCCTAGAGGTGAGCAATATAGACATCAGAAGTGTCCATCATTTAGAGCCAGGTAAAGCCAGCACTCCCTCCACTGCTCAGTGTGACTTGTGCACCCCACAGCATGGATGGGATTTTTATCTGTCACACTTAATTTGTCCAAATCTGCACCAAGAAATCAGACCAGCTTTAAGAGATACCACACAGGGAAGCACCTGGGCTTGGCTCCTGACACATCACTAGGGGCCAGGCTCATATACCAGAGACAGCACCTGACACCTTCCAGTAGCAGAGGAGGCTGACTTCCTCAGTCAAATAGGGAAATCTTGGCTACCTTTGGCTACCAGGACTCTTCCACTGAACCAGCGCAGTGGCAAAGTGGAACACAGAGGCTGACAGCCAAGGAGCTGGGAAGGTGGCTGTCTGTAAAATGCATGCCACAGAAGCATGAGGAGCTGACTGTGATCCCAAAACCCACATAAAAAGCTGGGCCTGGTGGTGCACACTTACAACCCCAATTCCAACCAGAGACGGGGAGACAGGCAGATCCCCAAGGCTTGCTAGCTGGACAGCCTCACCTCATCAGCAAGACTTAGGTCCCAGTGAGAAGGTAAGGCTCCCAGGGAATGGGACCCAAAGCTGACCACCGGCTTCCACACACATGTACATATGCCAGCACCTGCATGCACACAGCTGGCGGCAAAGACAGTGATGAGATGTCAAAATGAATGGGTCCCCTTCTAAGCCTTAGAAGACTGTGTTTGTTCATTCCAGGAAGAAAGCACTCCCTGGTGGCTGCCTCTGTCTGCTGACCCAATACACTGAATAAGAACTCGACCAGCTCTAGTTCATCTGGTGAGGAAATGAAACTTATCAATCACAGCTTATGAGAGTCACAGAGGGACAACACAGATCCAATGGCCAGAGCCACTGTCTCCAGGCCTGTCTGCCTATACCCATTCAGGACAGACCTAAACAGACATCACTGTCATGCAGTAATTTGTTTATAAGTAACAAAATGCACCAGTATGCCAATATTGCATAGACACGGATTTTAAAGACCTTTTTGTATTGTTTGGTTGTGTGTGTATTTGTTTAGAGTATATGCCATGTGAGTACAGGTAGCAGCATAGGCCAGAAGAGGGAGTCAGGTTCACTGGAGCTGGGGTTAAAGGCAGCTGCCTGACATAGGTGCTGCTCCTCTGAAAGAAAGAAGTGATCAAACCACTGAGCCATCTCTCCAGTGCCATGATCACACTTTTTAAACACCAAAATTAGGATCTCTTACACAGAAAGACAAAAATAAAAATAGCCAATTTAAAATATATCTTAATATGCCATATATTAAGAGCATCAAGCAACCTATTTTTTAATATTTGACTTATTAATTTGGGGTGAATGTGCACGTGCTGCGGTATGCAGAGGTCAGTGGACAACCTGAAGGGGTTGGGTCTCTCCTTCAGCCATGTGAGTTCGGGGTATTAAACATAGTTCTCCAGGCTTGGTGGCAGATGCCTTTACCTGCTGAGCCGTCCTGCCAGCCCAAGGGCATCACGACTTCCTAGAAATCATGAAAGCCATATGAGCTACAGAGTTAGAGCTAGGGCACTTTTAGTGGCAGCAACAGAACCAACCATGCTTTCTCTTATCTAAACGCAGATGGTGTCCTGTGACCCAGGACTTGAAAGCCATCCACCTGTAGTTTCTGTTTACCCAGTGAACTCAGTGAGGCTGACAGAGACTCCTCACAGAGGATGCCAGGATGCAGGGTGCTAGCCACAGCCTCCAGTGACCACAAAAGACTGAGAGCCCATTTTATCTGGCAAATAACAACCCTACACCTAACCAGACGGTGTTATCACTATATTCCTGTTTTCAACAACTTGGTTCAAAGTCAGATGAAATGTTCATGTAAAAGGTTTTAAAATGGATGGAAAATGGTCAGGGTGCAGACACTAGCTGTTTTGTTTTTGTTGGGTTCTTTTCATTTGGTGCTAGGAACTGAACTCAGGACCGTGAGCATGCTAGACAAGTGTTCTACCACTGAGCTACACTTCCTATACACAAAGTAAAGTCTCCAATGGATGACATTTAAATCATTTTTGGCAACACCAAAGAATAAATAAATAGATCCATTTACAGGTACCAGGGTATAACTCTATAGTAAAATTTGTGCTTAGTATGTCCAAGGTCCTTGGTTCAAATGCCAGAATAGGAAAAAAAAGAAAGAAAGAAAAAGAAAAAAGAAAGGAAAGAAAAGAAAAAAGTCTGTTTCAAAACATTCTCTCCAAAGTGAAAAATAGTAATTATTAATTTTAAATTTTGGGAGGGCAGGGATATGTCTAGGTACATAAAGTGCCTGCCATATAAGCATGAGGATTTGAGTTCAGATCTCCAACACCCACATAAAAAGCTCAGCATGGTGGCACATTCATATAATCCTGGAGCTAGGGGTATGAAAATGTGCATGGATCCTTGGGGTTTACTGACCAGTCATCCTAGCTGAATCAGTGAGCCCCAGGTTCAGTGAGAAACCCTGTCTCATAAAAATAAGGTAAAGAGTGAATGAGAAAGACCTCACTGTCATCCTCTGGCCTCAACACATGTACACACACAGATGTGCATGCACGTGTGCATGTGTGTGCACGTGTATACACACACACACACACACACGGACAATAGAGTCTTGCTGTGTAACCCACAAAGGCCCCTACTGAACTGCTAATGCTCCTGACTCAGTCTCCTTTGCACAGACAGGTCATCCCTGGGCAAACCTTGCTTTGTTTTTTTGTTTTGTTTTGTTGGGTTTTGAGACAAAGTCTCATCTGTAGCTCAGGCTGGGATAGAACTCACTGCGTAGCCCAGGCTGACCTCTCCTGGTGATCCTTATGCTTCAGCCTCTCAAGTGCTAGAATCCCAGGCATGAGCCACCACACCCAGCTGGCACACACTTCCCCGAGCACAGTCACTCCCATGCTGCACCTGAGCCTGCACCTGCCCTTTCCCTCAAAGGATGACTAAAAGCGTTCATTTTTTTATCTTCTACTCTCCTCTGGAGTCACAAGGATTGGCAGTCACTTATCATCATAGGAGATTATGGAAATACTTGATTTTTTATCAAGGAGTGCCTGTAAGCTGCACAGATGCTCAAGGCCCTCAGCTATGCAGCAAGTGGACAATGCTGACCACCTGCCTCCCAGCAGCCCAAGAATCACAGGAGTAAAAATGGACCACGCTAGGAGGAGACACTGACACAAAGCAAACGCTAGGAAGGAGGGCTTACCAGCCTTTGTCATTCACTGCTCCTTTTCATCCAAGATACTTCATGCACCCTCAGATACATAAGCATATGCAGTAGGTGCAAACAATAAATATTTGCTGATAATAATCATAAAAATATTTAAAAGCAATTCTTTGGCATACATATAATTTCACTATTTACTAAAGATTAAATCAAATTTGCATACTAATGAGATGGATTACTTGTTTATTTTTACATGGAGAATTAAATCCTGAGTACGTGTGGCAGGTCCTGTACTTCCAGGACTCAGGAAGAAGGCAGGAGGACAGCCTGGGCTACACAGTAAGTTTCAGACCAGCCCAGGCTACAGAGTAAGACCCTAACTCAAAATATAAACAACAAAACGAAACAAGAATTATATTTAATACAACAGAGTATATCATACTTTCAAAGTTTTTCAAAATTGATTGATATTCAGAGATGCTGAGAACTCCACTTTGCATAAATCCATTTTTAAAAAATCACAGAATTATGTCTAGAGCCATTCCAGAAACTGCTGGAAATTCTATCCCAGGCCAAACTTCATTCACCATGCTTAAAATGAAGCTGATTTGAAGAGCAATTTAAAGCCAGCACTCTGATACAATACAATCCAAGGATGTCTAACCTGACGCCTACATGCTGAGTAGTGTAAAATATTAAAAATCCTTCTGTCCCAGAATGGAACTGTTACATTTCTGCAAGAGCAGAAAACTTTGTAAACACAGGACTAGCACTGCACTTCATCACACAGGAGTCTTGAATCTGAGCTGAGGCTTTGGGGTGGGTCTCACTGGCATTATCCTACCTGATGGCACTCACAGTACAGAATGCCCATAGTGCATGCTCAGGCCAAGGCTGCAGTAAAGTCATGAAAGGCAACATGGGTGAGTACTGCTGGAAGCATCTTGGATCCGTTACGCTTTTGAACTTGAATTCATTTTTGGTCACTGCACACTCAGAAACCTTTAACAGTTGCTGAGTCTTCACAACCCCACGCTCAATTCTACAACCCTGTGGAGCTGTGATCACAGTTTTCAAAACTGGGTTCTAGAGAGTGGTAGATGGCCTTTTAAAACTACAGCACTGTTTTTATGTTGTGCTATGTTGTTGCTCAGGGAACTCAGCAGGCTGTGGGTGCCGCAGCATTAGGGCTTCACACCCTCAAACCACCCTCATAAAACAATCACCGTACAGAAAGCTAATCTAACAGGGAATATGCTTTTTCTCCAGTTTACTCATTCTTTTCACAGTCCAAACTTGTCTTCACCTTTTTTGTGAGTGTATGCTTGCATGTAGGCGTGAAGGGTGGGTATAGAGGCTAAAGGTTGATGTTGGAGGCCTTCCTCAACTTACTTTTTGAGGAAGTTTCTCACTGAAGCTGGAGCTCTTCAATTTGCCTAGACTGGTGGCCAGCAAGCCCTAGGCATCTGTCGGTCTCTGCCTCCCTGGGGCTCGGATTATAGGCAGGAGTGGCTTCACTTGGCTTTTATGTGAATGCTTGAAACCCCAACTCAGGTCCTCATGCCTAAGAGGCAGGTGCTCTACCCACTGAGCCGTCTCTCCAGACCCTCTTCCATACCCCTTAAGCCACAGTCAGAGATCAGGCACTTAGTTGATATACAGGTAGTAAATGTCCCACCAAATAGAACGAGGAGAGAGTCTCTTCCCCTCTGCACCCCCAAATCCAGAAACTACTGTCCATCCTCAGACCCACAGCAAAGGAAAACTCTCCCTGGGGGTGGGAGGCAGGTGCTTTCCTGGGTCCTTGGAGCACAGCATGAGAGCAGCCATGTTTTCATTTTGAAACAGCAGCAAGTCACCAGATGCTTGCTAATAAAAGGTGGGTGACACAACCTTGCTGATGACAGGGAAGAAAGGGGGAACGCTGGGCTGCTAAAAGGTGATGGCTGAAGTTTTCCTGCTAAGAAGAAAAAAAAAATCTGAATGTTATTCCCCTCAATTCCCAAAGACACTGAAAATCTGTCTTTGAAAGGACTAAAATTTTCCACTTAGAAAGAGGCTGTCATAAGTATTTTCTACTTCTAAGAGCCAGGGCTTTACTATTTTTCTTTGTTAAGGAGTCCAAAGCTAAGAGATTTTTAATAAGCCAACAGGTACTTAGTGGAAAACACTAAGGAAAAATTCTGCTAAGACTTTAGTCAGAAATCAGCATCACAGCCACCATCATGGCCAGACAATTGAGGCAGTTAGGGTGATAATGCTGAGAGCCAGAGAGACCCAACTCCCAGACCAGCTCTGTCTCTTGAGAAGGGACTCAGGTGGTCCCTTCGCTGCTCAGTCTCGTGCAAGCAGGAGGACAGAAAACTAAGTGCCATACACAGCACTCTGCGGAGTAAGCAACCAAAGTGAACCATTATTGCTTGAAAAATTAAACCCCAACTTATTGAATTCATCTGTGGTTAAATTAAAAGCTAAAGCCAAGGGATGCTGGGTTCTAACAGCGGGAACCTTAAGAGACTAATGACTGTTGAAGCTTTTGCATGAGGCCTGGAGAATACAGCAGCCTGGGCTGGCTTCTGCCTTTGCTGAAGAGAAAGGCAGAAAGGTTAGGAGACATTCATCAGGGAGCAGCCTTGACCAGGGGCACTAGCTACTCTTGAGGAGAAGGCCTTTCTCCTGGAATCTGTGCCCACTCTCTCCGCTCTCCCGGATGGGGGCCTGTCCATCAGTTCTCTTCTTCAGCACTTGGGCTAGCTATAACAGACCTTTACCTTGGGACTATCTTGCTTTTCTGCTTGTTATAGGAAATTCTGTTTATTCACTGCAGCCTTATAGGAAATTGAGCTTTAAAATATGTAATCCATTGGCACTTGGCTGTATTGATCTGGTTATAATGAGCTCAACTAGTATAAAAACTGTTTGGATCTTCTTGGAGTTAAGAAAAATTACTTCTTTTCCTTTTTGGATCAATAATGATACAAATAGAAAATATGTTTCTGGGCTGGCGAGGTACGGCTTGGTGCAGAGTACTTGCTTAAGAGTATGAGGTTCCAAATGCAATCCCCAGTCCTAGAATAAATCATCCTTAAAGCAAAACCATGCTTCAAGGATTCTGCAGAAACCCAGGATGCTCTCTGGACACCATCATTCCCATAGCTTCACCATCCAGTATCACTGAGGCGACACTGGGGTGACCCTGGACAAGCAACTCCTTTGAGCTGCACCTTTTTCTTCCCTAGGTAGAACCGTTAGGCTTTCCTAAAGGTAGCCAGCCACCCATGTAACCTGGGTAACATCATCTGTCAGCCTAACGTCTGCATGAGGGGACACTATGGTTAGGCAGGCTCCAGGGCCCCCAAAGGACCTCCATTTCCATTCAGTGTGTCTGGTTCCCAAACCATTCCTGCCACATCAATGGCATTTCAGGATTAATGAAAGCCAAACACTGATCCCTAGGAAAGAGAGGGGCCATCTGTTCCTCTGTAAGAGCTCACCTTAACTAAGTTTTTGTGAGGTCACAAGTGGAACAGGACCCAATATGTTCCATAAGTCTGTCCTTCGGGCCTCTCTGGACCTTGCACTTAGCACACCACAATCCTGGGCAATGGCAGGAATTAGCCTGCATCTCAGAGCTGAGGAAAGGGAGTTTGGGAAGGGAAAGGACATCTGGCCCTACTGGCCAGCCATGCAGACAGTGACTGAACTTGTGTGACCCTAAAGTCCCTCTGCCTGCACCCTACCTCCAGACCTGCCAACTACTCATGACCTTTCCTTCTCTGTAGCTCTTTGTTGCTAACCATAGACTCATGAACATGTAGGAAAAATGTTGACAAGGGAAAGCTTATGTTGTTGGCTCGTGGTAATTGAGCCTGTGTTCCCAGGCAGCAGGCATATGACTCATTTCGCTAAAATCAATATCGTTACACTCATCCTCTGGGAAATATTCAGCCAGCTGTAAATTTAACCATCCTGACTCAAAGTTAACGAGAAAAGAAGCTTGCTAACTTTCAAATCAACCTCCATGTATCAGGAGCAGGGCCCATGTTGGCAAGTGGGCAGAGGACTGGCAGGATGCCAGCTGACGGCCAGGTAGGCCTCGTCGGCATGCCCACTAGCAGGGTTCTGGAACTCACCAGCAGTGTAACTCAGAGCCTGGCATCCTTACCGTAAAACTGGGCTCAAAACTGCCCTTCAGGAGTAGCTGTGAGAAAAGATGCAGCAAAGGCAGTAGCAAGCCCCAGAGTAATGAATGGCGGATGCAGGAGGCTGGCAGTTGCTATCACTCTTTTTCCGAGCCCAGCTACTTTCAATTGCCTGGACTAAACTGAATTTCTTAAAATTAGGGGGTGGGGAGTTAGCTTGCAAACCAGCTGTGTTTAGCTATAAGCAGCTTTGTTGAAACACAGAACCAACCATGCTGAAATCAAATATGCCCCAGCCGCGTTCAGCTCCAGGGTCAGACGACAAAGGCAGCCTAACCTAAGAAGGGCCAGTTGCTCATTGATGACTGCTGCCTACACACAGGAGGAACACGGCTCCTGGGAGCCTGTACCAATTAATAAAATCACGCCAGGGCCTGGGTGCTGCCTTCTTCATAAGGAGGGCTGGCATGAGTTTCCCAGCTAAGGATGAGACTGATTTATGGAGGTGCAGAAACCCTCCCCAGAGAGGGGCCAATGAAAGGCTACTCGGAGAGCTTGCAGGAGAGGGGGTCACAGATGACAGACACATACAGAACGGGGTTAGGGAGGGGCTTGTGACATGGCTAACAAGGGGGTGGGTGGGTAGCTGTTCACTGGGCAAGAAGGTACTGAAGGACAGTGGCCAGGGACTATCAGCTCAGCCCCTGCTAGACCTAGATGCAACCTCACTGGGCATAAAGTGGTAAATAGACAAGAATGCCAGTCTGAAAGCAGGCCCTGCCCACTGAGACCTGGGACACAGCCAGCACACACTGTTTTCTTCCTGGTCTCCAGGGGCACTGAGGGCCCTAAGCAGGTTCTCCTGGAGTGTGCCACAGAGCTTGAAAACCTACAGAGGCTCTGGCTTCAGTGCGGCACTTGCTTCAAGCACCAGTGGGAGCTAGTGCCACTTCAGAGGCTTAACCTGACACAGAACCTTCTTTCATGGCCTCTCCTCCAAAACCTCAGGAGCTGACAGCACTCTTTGCTGCGGCCTTCATTTGGACACTATTCACTCTTCCTATGCCAAGTGCTCTGAAGCTGTCAAGCCGAACACTGCTCAATCTGGAACATAGCTGTCCACAGCTCAAGAAGCATCCTTCAGCCCATCACTTAATCAGAGGGGTTAGTCAAGACCGTTCGGGCACTCCATTCTCCCAAAGCCTGTTTTCTGCAGATGTTGAGCCACTACCTGGAGGCAGCCGAGCACCCTGCCAAGATACTTTGTCCAGGCAGGGAGAGATTAGGGGAGGCCATACCAGTCCATGTTTTGTCAGGACACCTTTGCCAGCCCCATAAGCCCAAACTATATCAGCTTCACCACTGGTTGGGTGACCTCAAGAAGTCACCAAACACTCAAAGCCTCAGTTCTACATCAAAGAAATGGGGATACAGATGGGGTTCTCACAGGCTAGTGGGGGACTAAGTATGATGCCCAAGAGCAAAGGGCCTACTCCATTTATCTGTATCAGCTCAATATAGACCTAGTGGCATGTGAGACACCAGGGCTACAGCAAGAACTTGGACAGCAGACCACTCTTTCTCTATGGTATCATCCCTAGTCATATGATGGGGCTGAAGACAATTCTTAGAAAAGGAATAGTCATGCAGGGTGCAATTACACATGGCCAATCCCTCCCACCCACCATGACCCCAACAAAAGACACAGTGGCATCGAGATAAGAGGAGGAAGTCAGAACAGTGAGCCATCCTAGAGAGGAGGGCTGATGTCCCTGGCCATGACTGCCTAGAGTTCTGCAGAAAGCTAAACTGTGGGGTTTAATTTACACACCCACCTCAGACCCCAAATAGAAGGCACCCCACTGTCAGGAGGAGCAGACACCCACCAGGAAGGAGAAGGACAACTCTAAGGAGCTGAAATCTGCAAGAGGGGCCCTCAGAGCTGAGCAAGCTCCAGGGGACTCTAAGGAGACAACCAACTGATTGGTTTGCAGGACAGGTCACGTACAAAGTCAGTGTCACTCAGGGACTGGGTGGTGTCTGCCAGTGTTCCCTGAGGCTGCCTGTGTGACTAATGTAGCAGAGACATTTGTTAGGAAGATTGTAGACGGAAACAAGAGCGCCAAAAATAATTAATCTGTGAGCAGATTTGATTAAGTGTTGATTCATGGCTGTTCCGTAAGCCAACAGCCCGTCAGAACTATAAATTAACGAGATAAAATGGTACTGGCCCTCCATATTTCAGTCCAGGTATTGACATTTTAGAATCCACAGATTTTTTACTGTATTGATTGAGGACACCAGGATAAATGGCCTTGGCGCCAAATTCCCATTAATGACAATGGGCACCGAGTGACTAATTCCCAAAGCACTGCAGAGAGAACGCCCTGTGCTGCCTTCTCCTGGCAGGGCGCTCTAATTAGATTGAAATGAAAAAGCCAAATCACCATGGGCGGGAGAAGCAGAAGAAGAAAATGGAAGATCTGACTTCAGGAAGAGAAAGGACAAGACTAGTTAGAGCCAGACAAAGGCCACAGGGTGCACAAGTGCTAAGACCCAGGGCCAGGGAGGGGTGTGCAAGCATCTGCTGTTTCCCACCCCAGCAGCCCTGGGCGCTTCATTACTCAGGATAGGAGGATACGGCAGAGGCCAGCCTCAGCTCTCCAATTATGCAAATGCGAGCCAGCCTTGTCCAAGCAATGGACAAAGAGACCACCAGGATGGGTCCATCCTTGGGGACACACACTTGCCAGGACACAGACAGAAATGCCAGTTATCTTCACAGGAGAGGCCTCATCTGGGGTCCAGAGGCCTTCCTGGAGGCTGAGATCCAAACCCATCAACTCTGTACTTTGTAGGGACAAAAGACATCCAGCACACCCCAGCACAGGCAATGCACACAGTATTTGTGTAACAAGTAGCAAATTAAAGGAATGAAAACAGTTCTGCAGTAGATGAGCCCCATACCATTCTTGGCAAAGGAAGATGAAGGCCTTCCATCGCTCCTCACTGGACAGTAGCACTTAGAAGTGGGGCCCTGCCTATCTATACCAACTCTGAACACAAGAGCCCCTGGGAGCCCTGGCAGCACGCCATCCTCCATGATTCAGTATACCTGAAGGGACAAGCACCTCCTCTCCCACCCCTTCATTGAGCCACATGTCACATGATAACAGCTGCAGTTCCAGGTCCTCCTAGCTGGAACACAAACAGGACCACATCCCACTGCTGCCCCAGACTCATCATCAATCACCCACAGCCACGAGTCCCTAACTTGTCAGGCCTCGGGGCCCATTGCTGCTGACACCCAGAATGAGAATTCTGTCCAGGAAGCCAGGGCTGAGTTGGATAGTATAGGTTAGACTCCATATTCAACAGTCCCCAGTCTCCCTTGTCGTCACTGAGTGGCCCAACCCATGACTGCTGTATCGACCCTGCTTGGGAAAGCTCCTTTTGCTGGCTGCTCCCTCCTCCCCTAACTAATGGAGGCTTCCTGAGGATTTTCCTACACGAAACCCCCTTGCCCGGGGGCCTCTCACTATAAATACTGGGAAGAGCCCTCTGAAGAGTTCCCTGCGGAACTTAGTTCCACCCCATGGACTGACAGGAATTCTAAACTGAGGCCAACCACAGGACACCGTGATATTTTGGTCCAAATTACACAGCAGAAGTTGATTAAAAAGCTGCCTCCTCTTTATCCATCCCTGCAGCTTGGGGCTGAGACAACAGTGGCTGTCCTTTGCTGACTGGCAGAGGACTGGTCCCAGGACTTTGTAGACAGCCGCAGTACCACTGGCAATGGTCTGCACACCCGTCAGGAGAATGAGTCTGTCCTGAGGCCCTCACCACACCATGACTATGGGTGGTTTGCAATCAGGACCCTCTGGAGAGGCTTTCCCAGTGAGAGGGCTAACCTGGGGTAGTGAGACATCAGGACACACCTGTTTCGAGGTCTGTTAGGTGCAGGGCAAAGTCGAAGCCACCACTGAGAATGCGTCGGCCACAGGGAGACCACCGCGCAGCCCGTACCGCCTCACTGTGCACAGAGTAGGTCTGCAGGCAGTGCCCCGAGTCCACAGCATTCCACACCTGCAAGGGAAACACAGAGAGGCATCGCCAGACACTGTGGTGAGTGCTGAGCTCCAGGTCTGCAAGGGGCTCCTGGGAAACTGGGTTCCCGTTATTCCACATCAAAACAAAAGCTGTAGTCACTTTCCCTCCCCCACAGAAATGTGCAGACTCCCTTTTCCTGGGGCTAAGAAGACAGCATTCCCTATCTCCACTCAACCTTCACACCGCTCCTACCTGCTTCCTGTGTGTTTACGTCACAGGCCTGCCCCAGCCTCCATTGGCTGGCTACTCGTTCTGGAGCAGACAGAGCACATGGCCAGGCCACAGTCAAAGGATGTCTTGAAGACTGAGACCCAGACGGGCCAGTTACAAAGTACAAGGAACAGATTCGGAGCAATTGTGTCTTCTTAGGAGAGGCGTCCTTCCCCCTCACCTTCATCCTGCCTCCCCATCGGGGAATGAGGCTCCCAGGATACTAGTGTCCAGTACACAGCTGACTCTAAGTGGCGTACAAGCCCAGGCAGGAGCGCTACAGTACCACAGCTGGAAGGCCTGGCCACAGAGGTGTTTGGAGCTGGTTCTCCTCACTGTCACTACAGGGTGAAGGGCACACACTGTAGACACCTCCCCTTGACACTGCATCTTGCTGGTCATGTGGTCCTGTGATCCAGTGGCTCCACCTCACTGAGCCTAAGTCTCTGACTCCATGAAGTGGAAACAAAAGCATTGCCCCAGACAGGAGTAAGGCCGGAGCAGAGGCCGGAGCAGGGGCGGTTCTGCAGCAGGAGCAACAGTAAGTAGAGTTGGGAAGGGGTGAGGCCGGAGCAGGGGAGGTTCTGCAGCAGGACCAACAGTAGAGTTGGGCAGGGTGTGTCAGGATTAGAGTTCTGAAACAGCAAGATTCCCAGAGTATCAGTGGCACCAGATTTTCCTGAGTAAGTTCTAGAAAAGCCCAAACAAGTACACCCATGCACTTCCACAAACCTGCTCCTAGGACAACTTCCACTAGAGTGAGCTAACTCTACCTGCCAAGTCCTGGAGGCTCTCAAATTGCCAAGTTCTGAAAGGTTTCTGGGAATATGTACATGTCTATGCTCGCCCGAACAAGAAGTCATGAGGAAAAGGTCCCACCGAATGTGGGGAGGGCCCTCTGTTCTCTCCTTCCATGCCAGGGGTCAACAGCTAGGTCTCAAACTAAAAAGACTAAAACCAAGAGGCAGCAGTAGTTATGTTTAAAAACACAGAACTAATAGGAGCATCCAGAAGGCTGGGGAGTGTAGGGGGGATTGGCAGCAGGGCAGCAGAGCGCAGAACGTCGCTGCTTCGGAATTATGCACAAGTATGACGCTAATAGAAAAATTAAGTGAGCAAGTGAAGCTCTGCGGGGCTCACACAGTCAGACAGTAAGAGGCCAACACCGTGCACACAGGACAAGACGCATTTACAAAGTGTGACGGCATTGCCTAAGACACATGAACTACAACATCATACTAATTAGGCAGGCTGGTATAAAAAACAAAAACAAAAATAACAGGCATTGGCATGGATGCAGAGAAATCCCCCTACAATGCTGGCAGGAAGGCAAGATAGTGGAGTCATGATGGACAGCAACTTAGTGATTGCCAGAAACCTGTAGGGTTACCATGAAACCTAGCAATTCCACTTCTGAGAAGAAACCCAAACATCTGGTACTGGGGTCTCAAGGAAGTTTTGCCCTTATTTATGTGGGTAGAGGGTGGAAGAGAGCCCACTAGTCTGCAGACAGATGAAAGGGTAAACACAATTCAGTCGGCCCACACAGGGGAGTGCCTCTAGGCAGTGCTCCCTAATAGCAGCCACGACGTGCAGGAGCCTTGATCACACTGTACTCAGTGGGGCAGGCCGGCCCCAAAAGGATGGATTCTGGACGGTTTCCCTTCCTGCTGCTTCCTGAGTAGTCAGAATCACAGACAGGAAACAGAAAGGCTACTGCCAGGAGCTAGAAGAGTGGAGTGTGGGTGGAGTGTGGGCAGAGTAAGAGGCGTCCTGGGGATGGGTGCAGCCAAGCCGGCCAACAGTATGAACTGCAGCCCTAAACCCAGCTACAGTGGTAGAGTTTGTTATATTTCATCGTGTTTTTTTAAACACGCACACACACACATGCACGCACACGCGCACACACACACACACACACACATCTTGTTTACTCATGCATTTTCAGTAAGACCCTAAAACCAAGCTCAGGATGGTTGTTGCTCCTAGGACTGGCAGGAGCTATGAACACTGCTCAGTACTTCCTCTGAGAAAGCGAGTGGCATGTGAGGGGAACAGGGAGGAAGAAGGCGGTTCTGAAACAATGGTGTCCAATGTTTGCCTCTGTGAAGCTCTTCCACTTACTCATTCAACAAACACTCCTGGGTGCTTATTAGCTAGCCAGGCACTGCTCACAGGAAAACAACCAAAATCAAACGCTTGCCTTTCAAGAACTGACCTTACTGTCAGGAAGACAGGGCCCACACAAACCAGTAGAAGGAGTGTATCAGGCACTAAGACTGATGGTCCAAGGTCAGCCAGAAAGGGGGCTCTAAACAAGAGAAGGGGCTGAGAGGGTGGCCATGGTAGGCCACACGAAGGGGTGAGAAAAGAGTTCTGCCTGAATATGCAACATCACAAAGGCCAGTCTGGCCAGAGAGGTGAACAGGATGTGACAAGAAGGGGCATGGTGAGAATGTCTCTACGGCAGTAGAGCATTCGGGGTCACTTGGGGGAGGAGGTAGCCGGCTCCAGCCTACACGACCCCTTTAGCTGCCCTGCAGGAAGATGCAGGGGGTTATGTAGGAATTTGGGACAGAGGTAGCAGCAGTGGGGACAGGGGTCCATATGGGAGTCAGAAGCAATAGGAACCCCTTAGAGGGAAAGCAGTAGAGAAGTCAGAGAGAACAGGACCTTAGGTCTGGGGTCTGAGCAGCAAGGAGAATGGCAAGCTCTAAGAGAATCAAGCTGGAAGCAAGGCCAGAGCACAGCACTGAGTGAGGGAAGCCATGAGAAGGAAGAGTGGGGAAGTCCCTGCCCTATACTTCCAAGTACAACGCACTTACATACAAACCTTTTGTGATGTGTAGTAAGATGTTGAGTTAGAGAAGAGGGAGAAGAAAAAGGAGCAGGGCGAAGAGATGAGAGAGAAAACGCAGGGAGGGACATGGAGAACTGGGACATGGGCGGGGTGGAAGGAAAAAAGCAGAAGAAAGCTTAGACCCCAAGATGCCTGAGGGCAGCACAGTGCACTAGGATTCTTGGGCAGTGGTGTCCTGCATCGGCCTAGGTCCAAGGAGACAGGGCTGGTAAAGGTGTGACAGTCCCCGCTAGGTGAAGTTGCACACCTGTCTGCTAAGGCGGTCTGCTGATGACGGCAGCAGAACAGATGAGGACCAGTCAGTCCCGGCTTGCTACCAGGGGCGAAGGCGAGAGGAATCTTCGCCAATTGCTCTCCCTAATTGAATTGAATGTTCACTGTCAGGCTTTAAAGATTAATTCCCAAACACTGCTGCAGACCCAAGTGTCTGCCTTTTTTCAACCAAGTAATTAGAGATCCCAAACTGCCTTCACAGGATTAAGGAGCTCAGTCTACTGTCAAATGTTCTGAGACAGCTCCATGTATTAACTACAATTATTAACACGGTTTGTGTGTCCAGCCAAAGCACAGATTTGACAAGAACATGACGAGTAAAATGCAGTAGGACTGGGTATCGGTGCCCTGGCTACCACCACTCCCACAACAGCCTTTCTGGGTCTTCAAAGACCATCCAGCCTGTTACTTCAGTCTCAGGCCACACTCTTGATTCCTGTTGGTTTGGGTTTTGCTTTCATTTATTTAACTTATCATCATTATTGGGAGGCAGAGGGCAACCCTGAGGATTCAATTCTCTTGCTCCATCATGGGTTCCAGAGATCAAACTCAAGTGGCCGGGTTTGTACAGCAAGCACCTTTACCCACCGAGTCATCTCACAGGCCCTATTCCATATTTTAAGAGAAATGCAATCTTCTTACAAAACACTCAAACTTTACAAAATGCAAAAAAGGAAAGCCGTGTAGGGACCCCTATGGGATGGATGTTTCTCAGTGACATGGGAAATAAGCATGTTCCACAAAAATGTATTTATCAAAGACAGAAAAAAAATCACCTAAGAGTTGCCCATATCTCCACGCCTGGAGACCATCACTGTCACATTTCTGGGGTGACTGTGCTTGCTGTGTGGTCCACAGTAGCTCCTCCTGCTTCATCAGCTCTTCCAGTCAGTCTTTTACACAGTTTATGTTGCCAGAGCCATCTTACTGGAAAGCCCTTACCAGCTGAGAGGTTCCCTACTATTTGCTCAACATTGCTTTAAAAAAAAAGTATTGTGTGTGTGTGTGTGTGTGTGTGTGTGTGTGTGTAACAGTGATCTGTATGTATGAGTACAGGAGCATGTATGCCATGAGAGTTCAGAAGACAATTTGAGGGAGTTGATTCTCTCCTTCCACTGTGAATTCCGGGGATCAAACTCAAATTATCAGGTTTGCTTGGCAAGTATTTTCACCTATGCGAGTCACTGTGCTGGCACTGAGAGGTTGTTTTTGGTTTTCTACATATATAATCAGGAATGAATGTTAGGTATTGCCAAAATCCATCTACTTATAGCTTTTTCTTTATAGTTAATCACTAATATTACAGTTCCATCATCAACCACTGCACTGATTGATCTTCAAAACCTATGCTAAGCTCCCATTCCTGGGACTGATCCTGCTTAGTCATGATATTTTAAGTGGATGGTTGGATGGATTTGCTAAAGTTTTTGTCTAAAAATGTTTGCCAGTTCATCAGAGATATTGGATGGATGCTTGCTTCTATTACGTTTTTTTCTTGTCTTGATTGTCAGGAGAACTAGTCAGGGGAGGTGTCCTTTCTCTTTGACATCCCAGGATAATAGTAGCCAGTCCATCCCCCCCCAAAATATAGTTCCAGGAGCTAGGTCCCTCTGAGTATGGGCTGGCTCCTTTCTCTTATGCCTAAGCACTGCCTTCATGTCTGCATGCCAGTCTTCCTCCATAAATGCCTGTTTCCTGATCTCCCGTCTATGAACGTGAGTCACATAGCACTAGAGCCCACCCTACAGCCTCAATTTCCAACAATTACCTCTGTACAGATTCAATCTCCGAATATGGTTATGTTGTAAAACACTAAGGATTGGGACTTTGAGAAAGAAATTGAGGGTGACAGGGGTACATGTAATTCAACCCACAGCAAATGGATACTCTTTCCCTTAGATGTTTGTTAGAACTCATTAGTGAAGCCATTAGGGCCTAGAGTTTTCCTTGTGGGAACAGTTTGAACTAAAAATTCAATTATTTCCATAGATATGAGATATGTTTCTTCTTGGGTAAGCTTTTATTATTAGGGTCTCTGGGGGACTGTTCGTGTCACCTAAGTTGCGGCATTCATTAGCACACACGGATCATGCATTACCTCTACATCCTTTTAATATCCGTAGTGTCTATAATTAGCATACTCTAATCATCTCTCATATTGGTAATTTGTGTCTTTCCTCTATGTTCTTGATTCTAGCTAACAGTTTAACACTCATTCATCTCAGAGAACCACCTCCTGAGCTGGGCGTGGTGGCTGGCTCCCATAATTCCACACTCAGGAGACTGAAACAGAGTGTCCCTGGGAGGTCAAGGTCAGCCTGGGCTGCAGAGAAAATAAGAATAAAATAAAATTGGTCCAGAGAGAGGGCTCAGCAGGCAAAAGTGCTTGTCATGCAAGCCTGATGACCAGAGTTCGATCCCCAGAACTCATGGTGGAAGGAGAAAACGACTCCTGGAAACTGTCCTCTGACCTCCACATGTGCACCACGGCACACACACTCCAGTGTGTGCTATACATGCAACACACACTAAACAGATTTTTTAAATTTTGTCTTTTTAATAGCCGGTTCTCTTTGTTGCTTCCTTTCCCTCTATTTGAGGGCCTTCTGCTCTGTCCCCCTTTATTTATTTGGACCTTCCTGGTGTTTTAGTGGAAGTTGAGTTTAGGTGTTCGTAAACAGCCAGCATTGCTTTGTTGTCTGTGGTACAGTTGGGGCTGAAACCCAGGGACTCTCACAAGCTAGACAGAAATTCTACCACCATGCCACACCTCAAACTGACCCTTCAGCCATTAGAAATGTGTCTAGTTTCCAAATATTAGGGAATTTTCCAGTTATATTCATTATTGATTTTTTTCCTAATCCTATCCTAGGAAATCAGCTGTGAATATTTCAGTATTTCTGAATTTCCTGATTAATTTGTTTCATGGCCACACATGGTTATCCATGGATATTCCATGTGCCCTCAAAAGGAATGAACACTCCGTTGCATGATGTGGAGAGTCGTATGGATGTCCATCAGGCCAGCTGGTAACAGTTTGTCCCAGTCCTCCACATCTAAACTAACTTTCTATCTGTGTGATCTACTGATTATTGAGAAAGGGCTAGGAATTCTCAAGCCATTGGTGGGTTTTACTGTTCATATATCCCATCCTGGCAGCTTTGCTTCATGTGTTTTAGGGCGCTCTTATTCTGTGTGTATATAAATATCTGTGTCTGGTGCTATGCACCTTGGGGGATGTGCTGTGATGAACTGATCCCTCCTGTTATTATAAGATGACTCTCTTTATCCCTGTAATATTTCTGCTCTGAAATCTGCTTTGCCTGATATTTATATAGCCATGCAAGCTTTCTGTTATTACTGTTAGTATTGCTTATCTTCCTCCATCCTTTCAACTTAACCTTTTTGTTTTTATATTTAAGGTGGGCTTCCTGCAGGCATCGTATAATTGTGTGCTGTCTTTCTAGCCAACCAAACAACCCTTGTCTTTTAAATGGAGTGCTTAGACCTTTTCACCTGCTTCTGATAAGGTTTAAGCTTGTTTTGTTTACCCAGCCTGTTGTTTTTTTCCCTCATTCTCTGTGTCTCTTTGTGATCTTTTGCTATTTCGTTATACTTCCCATTGTTAGGACCCATAACCATAAATCTTTCTGTTTCTCTTATTATTAACTTTAAGGTTTGCAGCACACATCTTTAATTTATCCTGACCTACTCTCAAGTCACAATACCACTTCCCTTATGATATAAGAACAAGAAAATAATGCATCCAGTTTCCCCATCTTTCATCACGTATGTTACATCTCTATATGTTAATGCATCAGCACTATGATTCTATTTCAAATGGTCAATTGTCATTGAAAGAATTCTTAAATAAGAATAGCGTTTACATTGCCTCCAGTGTACACTGTACACTCACCATTGTATACTCGTCATTCCTGGAACAGATGGAGAATCTCACTCAGCATCAGTTTCCCTCTGCCTCAAGAACTCCCTTTCCTAAAGGAAATTTCCTGTAATGCAGACTTGCTGGTGATGCATCATTTCAGCTTTTATGTGTCTGAGAAAGAACTGTGTCTTTGTCTTTTTTTTCTTTTTTATTAGCATTATTAAAAATTTCCACCTCCTCCCCTCCTCCCAATTCCCTCCCCCTCCCTCC
>LOJH01013810.1:0-13089 GCA_001685095.1 Ellobius talpinus
GGGAGGAGGTGGAAATTTTTAATAATAATAATAAAATAATAATTAAAAAGAAAAATAAAAAGAAGAAACACGCTTGGTTAATATGTGACTTAGGTTGTGTGTTCCTCTGGGTAGATAAGTTGGACTCGCTTAGTATGTGACACGTTTTATGTGACAAAAGTAGAGGAAAGATATATTTGTGACTTGTACTCCATATGAGTCACTCTTTCTCTGGGTAAGGGAGGTCAGCTCACTTAATGTGGGATCCACATTACATGACAGAAATCACTTAACTTGACCTTATTCAACTCCACCATTTAGGGTCTAGTTACATGAATAGCTTATTACTGGGAGTGTTGAGCTTTCCTGACTATGTGTTATGAAATTTATAAGAACTATTTGGGGAAATCAAATTTGAAATTGATGTCAGAAGTAAGAAGAGCCTTGCAGGGACTTACCTCTTATTAGCACTTTGCATGATTCCTCATGCTACCTGAGAATAAAATCCTAATCCCTCAGCCATTTCATAACTTCAGCGATCATGTTCTACAACAAGAGAGTGGCCTGACAAAAGAACAGAATAAAATTATCTAACATATAACCATATTGAAATAACTTCACTACTAGGAGGGCTCTGGCTTTTTCTCAAATCCCTGCTCCTGTGATCGCTGTCCAAAGAATTCAGAGGAGACATACGGAACAAAGCATAGGTAGACTATAGACTGAGTTTATTACAAAGTAAATAGGGAGTACACTTATAGGATGAGAGTAGGTGGTGGCTAATGGTGTCCTGACAAAAAGTAAATAAAGCAAAATGAAAAACTCCAAATAACAAAAACTCAGAAATGGAATGAGAATAAGCAGTGACCAGAGAGACCATCATGCTAACTGAGGTTAAAAAACTTTCTTGAAGTTTCTACAAAAATTACATTAGGGGTAATTTCTTTTCTTTTCCTTAGGGTTGTTTTCTTTTCTTTTTCTCTCTGTCTTTTTCAAATTCGTCCCTCGTAAATTATATGCTGACAACAGTTTCCCCTTGCTCCAGTCTTCCCCTGCCTCTTCTCTCCCCCAGATCCACTCCTTCTCCATTTCTTTTCAGAAAAGAGCAGGTCTCTCAGGACATCAACATAACAAGGTATCATAAGACTGGGCACAAACCTTCATACCAAGGCTGGATGAGGCAATCCAGTAGGAAAAAGGGTGCCAAAAGCAGACAAAAGAGTCAGAGACACCCCTACTCCCACTGTTAGGAGGCTAAGAGCATGAAGCTATACAACTATAACATATATGCAGAAGATCTAAATCAGACCCATGCAAGCTATGTGACTGTTACTTCCTTCTCTGTGAGCCCATATGAGCCCCACTTAATTGATTCTGTGTGTTGTATTTATGTTCTTGTGGTGTCTGTCCTCAAACCCTCTGACTACTATGGGAGTATAAATTTGCTTAGCACTATAGAAATCAATGTGGTGGTTCTACAGAAAATTGGGAATTGATCTATCTCAAGACTCAGTTGTATCACTCTGGTGATGGAACTTTCATTGATGAGGGAGGTGATAGTGTATCTTAGTTCTTTTCCAGAAATCTTTTGCTAGATGAGAGTCTTGTCATCTTTGGGCAGTTTTTAATATTGGGTCTTCAACCATGATCAGAATCATTATTCAGATTCTTTGCTCTATTTCTTAAGGAAAAATATTCAACTGAGTAGATTAAAAAGAATAAAAGAAAAATGAAAAGTTTATAAAATAGCTATACTTTACAAGGAAAAAACATATTTCCCTCAGAGGGCCTCAGCACAGTCATGTTATATCTGCCTATCATCCCTATTATGGGTATACTAAATCTGAAGGAGTGGCAGTTTATTTAAATTTAGCATAAGAATGGAGAGATTAGTACAGGGGAAGTGTAGGATCTAAATCTTGAGTTCCCAGATTTCATAGAAAAGCTGGGTTGTTCACCTTTACTCAGGACAGAGAGACAGGAGACAAGTTATGTGTTCAGCAAGAAACCTTTCCTCAGTGAAAACAACAGAGTATGATCACAAGACACTGGATACCAACTTTGGGCCTACACACACATTCACACCCACCCACCCCCATATATGCAAGACAAGCCTGGACACTTTATGGGCACACACACCCAAAGATGCGTACACATACATATTTATCCATGTGCATACCACACACTTATACACGTTAAAAAAAACCTTAAGAGTATTACTAAGGATATAGGAAATAGGAGTCCAAAACTAATTCTGAGGGAGGAAGATTTCCATCCTTAACCTTCAAGCTTGCTAATTTCTAACTAGTTATGTAACATCGTACTACCACAAAAATATTTGAGATCAATCCTAATGTGTATTTTTCTTTTCTTTATCTAGATTGGCCTCGAACTTGAGATCCTCCTACCTCAGCCTCTAAAATAGCTGAGATTATATGGATGTACCATGTCACCTGACTTATAATATTCTGCTTTCTCTTGTTGGTGATAATATTTAAGATGAAAAGTATAAAATTATATAAAACACAAAATATGATTTTGCTTTATCTTTATTTTTTTCTACCCCATTTTCTAGACAAATTCTGAAGAGTAGAAAGGTGAGGAGAATGAAGGTATGGAATTATTGGTTTGAGGCATAGCTCCAAAGAGCAAGACATCTGAACAGTTAGTATAGTTAGGCAAGTAGACCATAGGTAGTTTTAGTGAAAGAAAAAGGTGTCTTAAGGCAGAAAACACTGTAACTGAGAGACATTAGGAGCTGTGTGTGGTCTATGTCTTGGAGTCTGCACTTTAAGAAACAATGACCCCTTTCTTGTGTTCCTCTCTTCAGCAATCACAGTATCACTTTTTCTTTCCCCTGCAAAGTCAATGCTTAACATAAATTTAAGGGTATACCTGCTGAAGTTGATCTCCTGGGAAAGGGTTTTTAAAGGGTGTCAACTCTCCACCTATTAGGGAAATAGAGTTATAGATAAAAACAAAACAGAACAAACAAAAACTCCTCCAGGCCCAGAATGGGTGGGAATTCTTTATACCAGAAACCCCAAAATCTTTTCTTTTTTCCAAGTAGAGCATCTTCCAGGTCGTATTTTTCTATTTCTGTGTTTGAATATGATGTCTGAAGACAATGTGAGACCCATTCAGGAAAGGCAATATTAGCTTATCTCAAGCTAAATTTATAGACATTCTAACCTTTCTTAAGCTGTAAAATGGCTACATGCTTGACACAGGGGAAATATCTCACACCCTTTCTTTAATCAATTCACAAAAAAGCATTTTACCCTATCTTAATTTCTTTCCTACTTTCTTGTAATGCATAGGAAAACCATATGCAGAGGGCTTAATAAGTCCAAATATAACTGGGATGTGGTAATCCATGATGCTTGTCACTACAAACCCGGGGAACAGAGACAGGAATTGAATTTCTAAAGTATACAATATTCAGAGGGCAAAATAGTGGATGCTATCCCCAAATCTTCTTTCTTAGATCAGCTATAGTTATTATGTCTTATAGAGACTGTAAACAAAAGTCCCAGAAAAGAAGTTGCAACTACAAATACTAATTGACTGATTGGAACATCAGTGATGAGAAGGTGCCAAGTCCCAAGTCCAGAAACAAATTATCATAGGCTGTTTTTATTGTTCTTAGCAGACACTTGTGGTCCACCTCTGTCTGTGACCTAACATCTGTATGGCTATTAGTCAGAGAGAGACTAATCATTCCACACCCACTTGCAGCCCTCTCTCTCCACCCTCATGGTTGATTCCCATCCCTGGGTCTACAAGAGAAACAGACAACCTACAGTGGAGCCCCTTTGTAAATCTGCTAGCCTCTAGTAGCCCTAATAGATTCCGTATATGCCTGGATTCCAGGAGAATGGCAGGCACCCAAATTAGTTTCTCAAAGGACTTTGAAGACCTCAGGTTAGCAGACACTGAGATATCAGAAGGCTTATACTATAGAATCTAAAAGTGAATATAGAATCTAGACATACCCCTACCACTGCCTTCTGTCATTTATTCTAAATAGTCAACAACACTTTTAAATAATAAATTGTTTCTTTCTAAGCAACATGTTTTACTATGGAGGATACAGTGTATGAGAATGAAAATTATGGAGATTTCTGAATTCATATTTTGAGCATGATGTTCCTTTGGTTCTTTGGTTTTGTTTTTAGCAATAATTTCTTGAGCCTGTTCTGTGTGCTTTGCATTTTCCAGGTTGTTGTGGGAATATACGAATACACCAGGTGTTGGGTCCCAGTGGTGAAAACATAGGTATATTTTCCCTGAAATGCATATTTAAAAATATCAGTAACAACAACAAAAAGAAAAATCCCACCTTGAATAATTATAGAAACAATCCATTTTTGAAGTTAGAATTGTGCCTAGAGTTTCCTTTAATGAGCATCTTAATGAAGATCATTTAGTTTCTGTAAACTGAAATCTACCAGTCAAGTTTAAGTTAGAACAGGTCTAGGAGGAAAGAAAGAGAAATGGACCTGCAAAACAAACAAACAAACAACAGAAGACAAAAGGAACCTTCCCATTTGGAAGGGTAAATAATCAGCAGGAGTGTTTTATTCTTTGTCTCTTAGCTCTTGCCCAGCTCCTACAATTTCCTTTTGCTTTAATGTCCCTTTAATGAGTGAAGATATTCATGTCCCTCCTTGTGACATCAGACTATTGATATCATAGTCCCCAAGAAATTGAAATGTCCCCAGGAAGCAAAAGGCAGAAGCCCTGGTAACAGCTAGAAAAGGAAGTTACCTCCCAAGCAGAATTTCCAAGAGTTCTGACATTATGTCAGATCAGTTTGCCAAAATAATAATAATAGGTTCATAGTAGGATCAAACACATCTTACTTTAAAAAGAGAATGAGTAATTAGGAGAGATGGATTCAGTAGTGAGGATAAGAGTCCCTTCAAGATGCATCTCAAAGAGAAAGAAGACCTTTCTTTTCAATTTCAAGAGGTGTTGCTTTAGGCACTGGGACAGGGTAGGAAAGGTGGGGAGGGAGACATTTAAGGAACCCTCAAATCTCAAGAGCAAAGGTAGCTTCTGATTGAAAGGTTTTAGGATGTCCTGGAAAGTTTTATAGCACAATACTTAGCCTGGGCTCCCCTATGTGCCAAGGGACCCAGAGACAGATACTAAGGATCACAAACTAACTCTACAATTGAAAGAGTCGGGAATATTTAAATTATGTTCCTTCCAGGGAGAATCTGAGCCCTGATCTACCCAGGAAGGGCTATGGGAGGGATAATATGATGATGAGCTTAAGCTTTGTGGTGGTGTGTTTCGTTTAGATTCAAATTATTTCCATTCAGGTGAGTGATACTTTAACTTTTCCTCTCAGTTCCCTTAATATGTGTTATCTATATGAATGATTGAATCTACCTGCTAAGTCAACTTTTTGTTGCTGGGTAGATACTCCCAAGGTTGACCCAGCTAAGGACCTTTCTTAAGATTGTAAGTTGCAGGTTTGTTATGGTTTGAATATGATCTGAATGTGTCTGTCTCTCAAGTATGTCAGGAATTAGCAGATTTGGAGACCATTGAGAATGCACCCTTCCCTCATGATCAGCTCTAGACTCCACCTCCAATTTTCCTGGTAACAATGGAGAGGGAAATGTTACAACTGATCCATATGAAAAGGTAGAAATATCAAGGTATTGTTGAGATTCATTAAAAGAAAAATACTTCTTTTTTGGAAAAAAAGGAATCAGAATTTTACTTTTCACTATGGGTAGAAACTGGGGAATCTTACCTGCCTTAAAGACTAGAGTATCCTCCTTAAGAGTTAATTTATCTGGGCCTGTCAATCACCTGGCCAGAAGACTACACTACAGCAAAGTTGCTTTACCTTAAGACAAGCTAAGCAGATGGGAGAAACAATTTTCGCTTAATGAAACAATGTTTTCACTCCAATATGGTGCTTACACAGCTCCACTGCTAACCCTTCTCACTTTGTTGAGCTCTAACTCAAAAGACACTACATTTTCTTTTCCTTCTCTCTCTTTTTCAAATCCAGACTGAAAGCTTAAACATGTTTCCCCTGGCATTCTGGGCTCTCACTTGTTTTATGAATCTCCTCCTCCACTTCTACCATACCTTTGCTTGCATACCTCCATTGCTGAATGTGCCAGAGTTCTTGGACCTTTTCTCACAAGACATGACTTTCCCTCTTTTGCTTCATCTCCTTCCACGCAGCAAATGACAAGATTTACAGCTTTCCTGCCCTGACGGTTTTCTTTCACACTCTAAAAAGAAGAGTTCTTTTTTAGTCCAATTTTAAATTTTTTTATTAGTGAGACTAAGAACTCATCTAATGGAAACTTAAATGCACCAATAACCAAGGGTTCCTATGTTGCAGTCTTGTCTCACTATATGGCATTGTGGACGGTATGGACTTTTAAGTGGTGGGTTCAGTACAGATAATTGAATCTCTGAAGGTGTAGATTCAGAAAGGATATCTTTAATTCTTTTGAGAGAGTGGATTGTTATGAAACAGTAAAACTGTCTTCTTCCAATTCTGATTCCCTGCCTTAAGTACACTTCTATACATGCTCAGTTGTGATGGTTTTCACTATCGTCCCTATATGAGGGGACATAAGGGGCAGCTTAGTCTTGTGTTTTCAGCCTCCCAAATAGGAGAATAAAGAAAATCTTTTTCTTCATAAAGTATCTAACCTCAGATATTATTATAACAATGGAAAACAGATTAAAATAATGTCTAAGCTCTGGCCCTGATGCCATATCATTCTCTCTACAGTCAGAGATGAAAGCCACCTCTGATCTCCATGGAAAATGTTCAGTGGATTTCACCGACCTCAGACTGAATCCTCTCGCTTCTACAGACTCCAATTCAGGCTCACTTTTACCACCTATGATAATGTTGAACCTTATTATTACTTTATCCAGCCAAATGTTTTTGTTCCATCTTTTAGTTTTTCTAAATGTAGATTCTGCTACTGCTGAAAGAGTGTTAGAGCAGAAAAATGAAACCAAATTCCAGCTACCTAAACTAGCGTTTTTTTTTTCTCTCTCAGTGTTGAGGATTCAGTCTTATGCATGTCAAGCAAGCACACCATCACTGAACAACAACCCCAGGCCATTTATAAATTTTGTATGTCATAACTGAGCCTCACTGAGTTCCCTGGGCTGGTCTGAAATTACCCTGCAGTGCAGTCAGCTTTGAACTTCAACTCGTCCTGCCTCAGCTTCCTACATAGCCAGGATTATAAAATATATCTCCAGATCTGGCTTGAAGATACTCTTTTTCCAGCTTCTCCTGTCTCATGTCTCTCTACTTACATGAGGTTGAAGAGCACACTAAAGGCGTAGACCAAATAATCTTTTAAAAAGTTCCTTCAAGTCATACTCCTTCCTGAAATTTTATATGAACTCCAGACAGATCAGAATATGCTGTTTGATTTTTTTCCCATTAGGAAAACAGTAGATCTTGTATTTTTACTATTTTTACTTAATTTTCTTCCACCACTAAATTCATGTCCTTTTTTTTATAATAAACAAATGCCTGTCTACACCAGACACTGTCTGTATGTGATTTGTAGTTTTTCCTCACTACCTGCCAAACTGTCAAAACAATCCTCATAAATTAACTGTAGTGCCTTTTTGGTTTTATTAACAAAGTACCCATGGTGAGATCTCCAGAGATTTTTGCTCAATGATTAAAACAACAGGAAAAAAGCAATTAAGTGTCTAAAGAAGACTCAGTACATCAAATTTGTAATTCCAGGTGGTAATTACATCACGCACAGACTTACAGATCAGCTGCTGTTGGTTGGACTTTCCAAAATTTAGGAGACACATTAAGAGTGGCTCCCAATAATAATTCTCTTCATTGAATGAAAGCGAAGAAGTCACACCTTTAAGGATGATGGGAGAAAGGAGTGTTTGTGATCTCTTTGGCATGACACTCATACATTTCTAATAGCATCAATTTAAGTTGAGCTAAAAGCAAGAAAAGTACAATCCCCTGACCCTTGAGAAGGGAGGATAAAGACCTTGGTTACACAGTTTGAACTGTAGCATCCTTGGTAACAGAACAGTGAGTACCAGACCTTTGTGTTGGGGCATGAATCACTCATCAGACAAAATATTTAGTGATCTCCAGGTACTTCTGTAGCAACAGACATGAGACCTTTTATAGGTGTGGCATAACTGAATTTTCTACTGAGGTTCCAAACAGGAAGAGAACAAACTGTGCCACTGTCTAGAACTATTGCCGCTTTAGTCAGCCATTTCTGTCACTGTGCTAGTTTGATTTCTATAGCTGTGATGAAATATTCTGACCAGAAACAGTTTAAAGTTTACTTCAGCTTAGAATTCAAGATCAGAGTCCATCATTGAAAAAAGTAGTGGTAAAAACTCAAAGGTTTGTCTAGTTGTTAGGATATACAACATACTTCTGACCAAAGAACTCAATTCACAGCCAAGAAATACAGCAGGCACCAAGGAGAGTTCTCCTTACTAGATGGTTTGCAGGCAGGCTTATTCTCAGTTAACTCCCTCATACAGTCTAGGACAGTGGTTTTCAAACTTCTTAATGCTGGCACCCTTCATGTTACAGTGACCCCACTATAAAATTTTCATTTCTACTTCACAGTTGTAACTTTTATACTGCTATTAATCATAATGTAAATGCTTTTGGAGATAGAAGTTTGCCAAGGGGGTTGCAAACCACAGGTTGAGAGCCACTCATCTAGGAACATCTGGTCAAAAAATGGTGCCACCCACAGTGACATAAGCCATCCTGTATCAATGAACAATTGGGACAACCCTTCACAGACATGCCCAGAGACCACTCTGATATAGGCAATCCCTCAATTAAGATACCATTGTCACGTGACTATCTAGACTGTCAAGTTGACATTCACTGTGGAGCAAAATCAGGTTAAGAGAAAACAACTGACTTAGGCCTATAGTTTCATAGGTTTTGACACATGCTGGGTGAGTGGGTTAATTTTAGGCTTGCTATGGGACAAGTATATCATACCAGAAGCAGATAGCTAAATAAGTGCTCATCTTGTTTAGATAACAACCAAAGAGAAAAGATAGTCTGGGCTTTCAATATCATTTTCAAAGTCATACCCCATTACTTACTCATTTCAAATAAATTCAAATAAAAATTCCCCCAACCTTTCTAGTATCTCCTAATAATACCACTTTCGATGAACCAAGTGCCCCACAGATGAGCTTTGGGGTCATTCAAGACCCAAATTATAGCTCCTCATATTACATTGGCATGAGAAAAGTTTCAGAAAGCACTTATAGGCACTGAAATTTGTGGAGCAGGAGTCATGGAACCCTATGTGCTCTTCCATTTACAAAATGTATGATTTCCCACAATTCACTTTGGTTCTCTGGTTTCCCCCCAGCCCTGTCTCCCCCTGTTTATCTTAATTTTTAATCTAAAGCAATTTTGACTTACACAGGAATTGGTAGCTTCATTGGATTTTGCAAATATCAAATGAATTAAACATTAAAAAATAAATCTGAAAAGTTTAGTAGATGCCATATTTAAGATGCTGTTGCATTTGCTCTTGCCACACTTTAGTATATGAAAATGCTCTAAACTTAGTTTAAAGCATTGTAATTATTATTTGTTTTCTCCCTTGCTAAGCCAGTACATCATCTTTCTTTACCTGTACTACCTTCTCACACAGTGGGGTGACAACATTTAAATTAACCTGTTCTGTCCTGGCTAGAAGGCCAGAGCATCCTTGTTTCTACTGGCAGTCCTCTCTTGACCAGAAGTTCTGTCTTGGATAGAGGCCTAAAATGCCAGAATTTTTTTGGCAAGGAGCATTGGTTCATGTCCTGAATTTTTTGACATGTTTAATGTCTCTTCTCTTTCATAGCAATCTAATGAACACATCTGCTTGGAAGCTATATGTGAGGAGACTCTTTTTTGGCTTTTTAAAGATGATGGGGACAACCCAATCAAATCACTTGAGTGGAGTAGCTCATAGGCACCTCATGATTGAGTCATTTCCACATCACAGTACAGTTACTTCAAAGAACATTATTTCCTTGGTGGAAAGGATTACTTAACCTCTAAAAAAATGTCCTCAGGAAAAAAAAAACTTTCTTAGGAGCCCCTTTCAATTACCCAAGTATCCTAACCATTTGGGAAACCCTGTCTTAGGACGTCCATATTTTCTGCTTCTTTAAACTCTCTCTATAATAAGACTCCTTTAAAAACTCACTCTTCTTTGTCCCTCAAGTTCATGTTAGTGGGTGATTTAATGAGCATGAATGCCTGTTATTTTCACCTATGAGTTAAGGCCATAAGTCCACCTGAGACAAGAAATTATTCATGATATTATGATTAACCAATAATGCTGGCTACTATTAACAAAAAAGGGTATGCAGGTATGATTAAATTAAGACTTCTAAAAGCATGAAGTTAGTCTGCTTTATCCAGTTAGAGTCAACATATAGCTGCCAGTGTCCTTATGAAAGGGAATAAGAGAAAGATTTCAACAGCATTGGATGTGACAGAATATGAGCATGATTAAGGAGGCCATGTTGCCTCTTCAAAAATGAAGCTAAGAAACAAAGAGCCATAAAACTGCAATCCTGGAAGATTGGAAAAATGAACAAATGGATCACAAATGGACTGTCTACAATGGAGTGAAAGTAATTTCAGAACACTGACCTAATGAAAGATAAAAGCATAAGTTTATATTATGCTTTGCCCCTATTGGGAGTAATTTATTACAGCAACAATTCTGAAACTCAAGACAGCCTATTCATGTGACTCAGATGCTGTATTTATTCCTAACCAGTGTGGTGGATAATCAACCTCTATTCTGAAGGATGGTCTTTTCACTCCATGTAACATGACTATCCCATCTCCACATTCACTCTTTCCCAGTTGGACCAAAACCAGTACCTTACTTCGTGAGGGCAATTCAAGGTCAGTTACTTCCTGGTAAAAGGATAAGCAAGGTTGCCTGGCAGTGGTGGCACATGCCTTTAATCCCAGCACTTGGGAGGCAGAGACANTTCCAGGACAGGCTCCAAAGCTACAGAGAAACCCTGTCTCGAAAAAACAAAACAGACCAAAAAAAAAAAAGATAAGCGAGGTGAGCTTAAATTACTAGTGCACACAAGCAGAGTAAGGGACAATATAACCATGAAGCATAATGTCAGAAAGAAATTGCTACTTTCTGTCTCAGATATATGAATGATGGGATGTATGTATGCATGAATCTATGAGATGCATGTCCTTCCTATACATTTTCCCAACCCTAAGCACAGGTCCATCCTGTATTTGATAACAGCCCACTAACAGTCAGGATAATGATCAAATGCAATTGCTGCTCTTAGGAATTAGCATCTTTCTCCACCTCTTCTCATAACAACCTTGTCCACATGAGCTATCTTGCCTTAAATTGCTGTTCTTTTTATCATTATAATTAGAGTTTCCCTTAACTTGCTACAAGTTGTGGTGGTTTGAATAAGAATGTCCCCCTAAGTTCATATATTTAAACATTTGGTTCTCAGTTGTTAGACCATTTAGGAAGAATCAGGAGGTATGGCATTGTTGGAGGAGTTATGTCACCATGTGTGTGTGTGTGTGTGTGTGTGTCTGTGGAGAGAGAGAGAGAGAGAGAGTGCTTTGAGGTTTCAAATACCTATGGCAGTACCACTCCCCTCTTTTTCTTCCTAAACCTGTGTTCAGTAAGTAAGCCTACAGTTTCTGCTCCAGTGACGGGCCTGCCTAACTGCTGCCATATTCTCTGCCATGATAACCATGGGCTAACCCTCTGAAACTGCAATCAAGTGCCCAATTAAGTGATTTTCTTTTATAAGATGCATTGGTCATGATATTTCTTCATAGTAATAGAATAGAAACCAAGACACCAGTAAAATCCTGGATTCCTTTTGAGTTTGCATTCTTGATAAGAGAATTTTACAATTAATTAAAAAGGAAATTTGATAGTAATTTTATTATCATTTAAGAGGAAGACAACAGGGCATGCAAACTATAAATCTTCACAGCTACTGAGAGGAAGGAGGCAGAGAAGAGAGAAAAAAGTGGCTTTGATTCCTGTTAGTGGAGGCTGCTCATTCATTTTCCTGCTACCCAGACTAGAAATAACCACACAAAACTGCATTTATTAAATCACTGCTTGGCCTATTAGCTTATGCATATTTCTAGCTAGCTCTTATATCTTAAATTAACCCATTTCTATTATTTTATATTTTCCATGAGGCTTGTGGCCTACCGGCATAGTTCCAGCTGGCTGCTGGCATCTTTCTCTTCTGTTGGCTGCATGACATCTCCCAGCATTTGGTTTAGCTTTCTCACCTAGCTTTACTCTGTTGAGCAACTGGCTGAAAGGAGCTTCTGTACTAACCAATGTCAATAAAACTATTCACAGCACGGAGAGAGGAATCCCACATCACCTCTCTCTTTCTATTTAAATAAAAAGGAAGATTTTAACTTTAACATAGTAAAATTACCTATAAGTTAATAGGTATCAAGCAAGAAATACAGTTACAATATTTAGATCTACATTATCTTTTATCATAACTAAGGAAAACTATAATTATAATTATCTGTTCTTCAACTCCATCAACGAACCCAGAAGGATATAATATTACCTAAGTTAACAAGAAGTACACTGTAAGCAACTTCCCAAATTCTAGAATTGACAAAGACATCTTACTGCCTGGACAGTCATCCAAAGTTTCTCTTCAAAATCAGGGCACCCATCTTCAACCTACAGGCCCATAGTATCTGGCAGAGTTTTCCATGAAAGCAGGAAATTTCAAAGACAGTTCTGCCTATATTGACAGTTTGTCAGTCACTTTCTTCTGTATTTTGCAGAATGTCTGACAGACTCTTTCATGAAGCAGGAACCCCAAAGGAATGTCTCACCATTAGGCAAGTTCATCAATTTTCTGTGTGTCCTGCAAGTCCAGTTCACACAGCATACTATCAAGAAGTACAGGCAAGAGTAGGTTCTTGCCCAAATGGCTAGCAAACTCCATAAGGAGCCTCTCTGATGTCCTTCATCTTCTTGATGTAGATTGGTGCTGCCAGGAGCAGATGTGTCTCATTGTCATGAA
>LOJH01013810.1:13455-24570 GCA_001685095.1 Ellobius talpinus
TCTTATTAACTCGTATAACTTATATTAGCCCATTATTCTTGTCTATGTTAGCCAAGTGGCTCGGTACTTTATTCAGCAAGGCAGTCACATCTTGCTACTTCTGTGGCTGGGTTATGACTGCAGACTAGAACTTCCTTTTCCCCAGAATTCTCCTTTTCTCACTGACACGCCTCTACTTCCTGTCTGTTTGTCCTGCCTATACTTCCTGCCTGGAGACTGGCCAATCAGCGTTTTATTAAAATACAATTGACAGGGTAAAAACCATTGTCCCACAGCAGGGTTTAGCTCCATACTAATACTAAATCCAGTTAATCTGACATTCAAAAGCAACCATCACTGTAACAGAAGTAATGCAGTCTCCCCTTCCAGGGGTGTTCAGGAGTCAGAGGATATATCAGGAACTCAATGCTCATCAAACTCATTAGAAAGTAGCTATACACTGGTAGAGATCCAGTCTCTTTTCCTGCTAAGTCAACTTAGCTGGATTGGGAACATCTTGACGAAGATGTTTTGCTGACAATGATGGAATACGTCTCTAAGCAAGTGCTCAGGGAGAGACAAGAGGATAGTTAGTTCAAAACCATTCTGAGCTCCACCATATCTCAAACAAGTAAGAAATTTGAAGAGCTTCCTAACCCTCATCATGTTTAAATTCATTTCCCTAAGCTGTTGCAACCAGGTTGGAATGGATTTTTTTTTAAAAATTGATAAAATTTTTCTACAATTATTTATATTCTTTTTGCCTAATAATGTGGCACTTAATTTTCTGTTAACCCAAAGATTTTAAGTTTTAAGCTTTTAAGATTTTAAGTTTTAAGCTTCAGTGTTTATAGTTTTCAAAATAACTTCTATTTTTCATATGAAATTTTGATATTACTACAAGACTGAAAATGTACAATATGATAGATATAATCAGATTTTTTTATCCAAATTAAGCCAATTTTTGCTACACCATTTTCTGAGCATTCATTCTTCCTAATTTATCTGGAATCATTATAAAGCAAAATTTTACAAGTCTACATTCTCCTAAGTTTGTCTAGTCTGCTTTTTGTTTTGATTTGATTGGTTAGATTTGGTTTTGAGACAGAGTTTTATGTAGTGTGGACTGGCCTCAAAATTACTATGTGCCCAAGCATGACCTTGAACTTTTCATCCTTCAGTTTCAAACTCTCAGGAGCTGGGGTAAAAGGCATGAGTCACCAACCTCAGCTCAGAGTCCTCTAAATTGGGCTGCGCAGTACTTTTTCACTCTGGATATCTGGTCCCTGATATGATCCAAATCACTTTGTTTCCATCATTGTAATGATGTTAAAAGTTTATTTCATAATTGGCATGTCAGTGTGTCCCTCATTGCTCTCATTTTAGAAAATGTTCTTGGTTATTTTCTACTTTTTTAATGGACTTTAATTTGGTTGAGAACTGACAGTGAAATTCAGGTCAGTGTGACTGAAAAACCTAATATGTTTAACCATTACATAATATTAATTCTGACTCCCAGTTCTTATTTCTCAGCAATGAACAGAGAGAAAGTAAAGCTGGTGGGGCATGTTGCCTTAAGAGAATGCATATTCTAAAGTATACCTTAATTTCACTGTAAGAGAAGTGCAGTGTGCATATGCATCTGTGTGTGTGCACCAACTCTGTGAAACATGTATATGTGTATGCTTGATTACCCATATGAGAAAGCAGTCACAATCCATGGCATATGTGTGGAGGTCAAAAACAAGGGTGACTTCTCCCCTTTCCATCTTGCTTAAGATACAGTCTTTAGGTTAGCTGGCTTATGAGTTTCTAGATATTTTGCATGTCCACCTCCCATCTCCCCATAGGGTTACACTGGGATTATAAATACTAATTTTACTTTGATATGGGATTTACCTCTATATACCATTGGTTAATAAAGAAACTGCCTTGGGCCCATCACAGAACAGAATAGAGTAAGGCGGGAATTCCAAGCAGAGATAGAGGAGAAAGTAGGCAGAGTCAGTGAGAAGCCAGATAGCTGCCGAGTAGACAGACAGCTGGGAACTTTATCGGTAAACCATGAGCCTCATGGTAAAATATAAAATAATAAAAATGGGTTAATTTAAGCCATAAAAGTTAGTTAGCAAAATGACTAAGTGATTGGCCAAGCAGTGTTTTAAATAATACAATCTGTGTGATTATTTAAGGTCTGGGCAGACGGGAATGAACGAGTTGTCTCAGCATACAGTACTTCATCTGGTCTTCTCTGCTCTAAACTCAGGCTGTCAGGTATGTATAGCAAGCACTTTTATCCACTGAACCATTTCTGCAGTACCAGAAACACATTCTTATTAGATATTCTGGAATCCAAGATCCGAGGTGTATGACTTGGCAATCTTTGCCTCAGTTCCTCAATCTTAAATTAAGAATGCTTGCTCAGATAACTTGCAGATGTGACTGATACATTCTATAACTCAGTAGAGCCACAAATAAAAGAAAGGAGGCAAACCTCCCACATTTGTCCTGGTCATAGGTAGTTAATTGGTGTGCACTGTGGGAATATTTATTGACATTAAAAAGAAATAAGCTCTGCATAACACAGCATTATTATGCATTTATACAAACTCTACTAATTAGCATGAGCAAACAAGAAATTCATGTCCTGGGAAAAGATTGCCATTTGTTTTCTCTCAGTAGTATAGGTTAATGATCAAAGTAAGATTTTCAAATTGCCCTGTATCTCTCTTCCAATGTTAATATTAAAATTTGGCAAGTTTTTAAACAGTTGATCTGTATTTCTGTGCTAGTAGGCTTCCAGGGAACCCAATGTAGCTCAAAAGTATCTAGTGATTTAAGACTTGATGGCAGACATTTGTCACACAGTGTGTATGTGAGGGGGATACTTGAATGGACAAAAAGGCAAGTATGGGTGTCATTTACTTTATGTTGCAAATTATACCTTTGTTCAAATTCAATTTACAAATTCTTAAGGGAAAAATAAAGTCTGTCTTCATTGGTAACTGGACATCTTTGATCATTTTCTTATTAATTTTGCTTGGAGGAGATGAAGAATACATACATTATCAATAATAAAATCCATCCCTATAGTAAGCTGAGTTTCTTACTTGTCAACATCTATACAGGTTTCCTTTAGAAGAAGGAATGCCTTTACAGTGTGTGGGTTGATTGGAGGATGACTTCATTTTCACACACTGTGAAAAACAACTTGGGAAGAAAGGGTTTAGTTTAGCTTACAGGTTCAGAGGTACAGAATTCATCATGTTGGAAAACGCATGGCAGAAAGGTTGCTGATAAAATTTTCACATACACAAATGAAACAGAGAGCGAGCAAGGCAGGGGTGAGGCAGGAAGTGGCATGAAAATATATCTACTCTCAAAGCTCAATCCCACTGACATACTTCCTCTACATTGTGCCCCTTCTTAAAAGTTCCATAGTCAACCACCCAAATAGCACTGGCAACTAAGGACCTAATGGTCAAGTGCATGAGCCTATGGAAGGCATTTCTCATTCAAATTACAACAACTAAGACCAAGGTGTAGATATTTCAGAAAAGAGTTCATGGATTTATTCAAAGTCAAACTTTTGGTATTGTGAGTTGATTTTAGGTGAAATGGTCTTAACCAAACCTCTTTAACGCTAGCCCCTTGTTGGATATTGTCTTAGAGTTTCTATTGGAAAACAGCATAACCAAAAGCAACCTGGGGAGGAAAGGGTTTATTTCACTTTACAGTAATTAGTCCATCTTCCAAGGAAGTCATGGCCTAAACTCAAAGAGGAACTCAAAGGCAGGAACTGATGCAGATGCCATGGAGCAGTGCTGCTTACGGGCGTTATGCCCAAGTCAAGTCTAACTCAGCTTCTCTGTTATATGCTTTACATCACCTGCCACAATAGACTGGCCCTATCACATCTGTCACTAATTAAGAAAATGCACCACAGACTTGTGTGCAGATGTATCTGGTGGGAACATTGTCTCAACAGAGAGTCCCTCTTCCCAAATGACTCTAATTTGTGTCAACTTGACATACAATTAGCTAACACAGAAAGTTACTTGTTAAAATATAGCAGAAAAACATGATGATAGTATACAATTAGCTAACACAGAAAGTTACTTGTTAAAATATAGCAGAAAAACATGATGATAGTATCAAACCAGAAATTGTGCAATCCTGTTCCTATCAGTGGCATAAAGTGAATTGCATGGGGATTGATTCTATTACTTATACATCAATTACATACTTCAGACATGAATGTCTGTAGGAAAAAATATCTCCAGCAGAAAGGTCAGAGCAAACATATGAATTACCAACTTATTATGGTTATGATGACAACATTATTTATATAAAAATAATAACCTACATTTAATACAGTTTTTCTTGTCTATAAGTTGGAAGAAAATTCATTGAAGTTTTCCTTACTAGGAAGAGCTGTCATCCTCAAAGGAGATGAGAAAGAGTGATATATTAACCCCATGGCTTAAGAATAGTCATTCATTGTTTGACTACAGAACAATCACTTCATCACATGTACTATGGTCTTATCTAAGAGAAGCCCTAAGACATAAGGGAAGGACATTGTATAAACATGAATAAACTTTTCACTTTAAAAAAAGCATTTAATTATTTGAGAATTTTATGTATGAGTACATTGTACTTATCATTTTCACTCTTCCATTTTATCTCTCAGCTCCTCCCATTGTCCCTTTCCACAATCCCTTCTCAAATTTATGACTTCTTATATAATAATTATTATTGCAGTGCACATATATATGCAAATATAAACTATTGAGTCCAATTAATGTTGCCTATAGGTACATGGGTTTAATGGTGACTACTCAGAGTTGGGTGACCTCTCAGTGGTACATCTCTGAGGAAAACTCATTGCCCCTTTCTCAGCAGCCAGTGACGGTTTATAACTCTTTATCTAATGTTGGGATGTCATGAATTTTTCACCTGATCATACTGGTATGTTGCCTGGTGTTGTCTTGTGTAGATCTTGTGTAGGAAGTTTTATTTTGAATGTTCATGGTAGCAACATCCCTATCAGGTACAGAAAACAGTTTCTCAACACAGTCCTCCTGGACTCCTGGCTCTTTAATTTTTTTCTGCTCCTTCTTTGATGTGTCTGAGTCTTATGTGTAGAGGTTATGTTATAGATGACTTATTTGGAGCTGGACACTCTATTGTTATTTATTCTCTGCACTTTGGAAATATTTGGTTCTCTGTAATAACCTCCATCTACAGCAAAGAAACTTCTTTGATGAGGATTAGGAACTTCACTTGTTTGAGATTTTAAGAATGAGTATTAAGAAAGAATTGGAAGTAATTGTTGTAGGAGGAGCAGGCTGCATCCTGCAGCCTGGGTAACTTAGCCCCCGAAATAACCACAGAGAAATTGTATTAATTAAATTACTGCCTGGCCTATTATATCTAGCCTCTTCTTGGCCAACTCTCACATCTTGATCTAACCCATTTCTATTAATCTGTGTTCACCATGAGGTCGTGGCTTACCAGGAAGGATTCTAACCAGCGTCAGTCTCAGGCAGGAGCTTCATGGCATCTCTCTGTCCACCTTCTTCCTCCCAGCATTCAGTTCTGTCCTCCCTGCCTACCTCAGCTCTGCCCNACTCTCACATCTTGATCTAACCCATTTCTATTAATCTGTGTTCACCATGAGGTCGTGGCTTACCAGGAAGGATTCTAACCAGCGTCAGTCTCAGGCAGGAGCTTCATGGCATCTCTCTGTCCACCTTCTTCCTCCCAGCATTCAGTTCTGTCCTCCCTGCCTACCTCAGCTCTGCCCTATCAAAAGGCCAAGGCAGTTTCTTCATTCAACTAGTGAAATCAACACAAATACAGAAGGACCTCCTACACCAAGTGATATCCATTTAGCAAAATGGTAGTAGTAGCTTTTGCCTGGGACATATAACCGATCCAGACATAAGGCTAACTGGGCTTACAATAGCAGGCAAGAGTACTCTCTTTCTGAGGGCATCTTAAGTTCAATCAAACAGCTACTGGTTATCCCCAAATGGGTAAGAGCCTCTGTGGCACTGTTAGAGATATCTTAATAGGCCAGTCATCACTCAGGTTCTCAGGCTCTACAGCTCAGTAGGACTGTTAATAGCTTTTATCCCTTGGCAGTTTGCATAGCACATTTGGATACAATGAGATCTAGCCCTTATGGAGGAAAATTACAAGTCAGTACCATTTTGATTTTTCCAAGTATTGTGACAACAGTATGGGGTGTTTTCAGCATGTGATCCTATACTCAAATTCAACCCAAAATCATTTGATTATATCCATAATAGTCACACCACTATTGTGGTCTCTCTTGGATTATGAAAATAAGATATTGGCTATCCCTTTGTTTTGTAGACTATGAGAAGAAATGAAACAGAAAAAATACATTGTCACAGAGTTAAAATTGGGGTGTATGTGTATACACTGAATAAAGACACAAAGATAGTGGAATTATATTTGGAGAGGTGTCAGGAAGAAACAAGGGGCTATATATTGAAAGAGCAAAGGGATTAGTGAAAAGAAAACATTTAGATATTTTTAAAAATTGTTATTAGAACCTTCACTATTTATTTATTTATTTTGATCGTGCTTTAAGTTTAGCAATATAATTTCCATATTAAATAATATTATAATAGAAATAAATGATAATATTTTGTTAAGAAAAATGGGAAAATTCAGGTTACAAACTACTCTTCTCAGAACACAGATTTCCACCATCACTTTTTTCTGAGTGGTCAATGTGACACGTATATTCATCACTAGTCATGACTACTTCAATTGTGTTAATTAGTGGTCAATGAAATAAAAAAGCCCAAAATTTGCAGTCACCACTTCAAAGTGATTATATGTTGTATCTTTTGAGTGCAAATGGATTTTGCTACTTCAAGGCACAGAAAGTTATATACACACATCTACCTAAGAAGCAAAGCAATTTTGCTGGCATTGAGCAAGGTTAGTTTTAAAGGAAGGAGTTCCAGAGGAAAGTGAGAGCAGTTTGGAGCATACACAAACCTGTGAGACAACAAATCTGCTCAAATGTTTTATACTCAAATATGCTTAAATTCTCTCTGTGTTGCTAAACTCAGACCTATGTAACTATCAGGAGATCTGACTACTGAATGTCTATATAATAAAGCAAGAAGAGCTTCTTAGTTTCACTCCATAGTCTAATGAAGGTTTGTACAAATTCAAGAACCAAGTGTCCAAGGACTATGTTGTATTAGTTAAGAAGAAAGGCTCTTGGAGAAAAAACATTAAGCCCAGAATTCTATACTATTAAACTCAACCAGAGCATCACGAACGGCAAAATGAAGATAATGTTCATGGTTATCCTTGAGGTGGGATGGTGTTGTTATAGAAATTAAATAAGTAAATCTATGGCAGGGACCAGGACACACAACTACCATATCATTTGTTATGGATGTTAGTGTTATGAATGGGTAACACATGAGGTAAGGGATGGAGGTAAGTGACTGTCACTGTGTGTCTGATAACTCATGAGTTAAGGGAAGAAAATATATTTTTAAGAGTCATGTAAATTTCATTCTTTCATATTAATTCACAAAAGAGTCCTTTGCAAAATGAAACGTTTTATATGAAGGTTTAACAACTTCTGTTCCAAATCAAGAGTATCCTTAGAGTTTAGTTTACAGATGACAGTCACTCATAACTATGAACTGGATGAGTGTGTGAATTTATTAATGAATAAAAGCATAATAAAACTCTATTATTATAACAGATGCTATACCAACATCAGAACACTAATAAATAACTGATTTAATTTTGATGAGGAATACACTTTGTTGTACAAGATATAGTCACATGAATATCTAAACCAGCAGCTATATATCCTATCTACTACTTGCTCAAGAAAACAGCCCCGTCATAGTTGTTTGGGGGAGTAAATGAATGAAGCATGCCCTATGATGTCATGGAAAGAACACCTGCCCAAACTCAGCAGCCTAGATACAGAACTGTTCAGGGATCTGTCTAATTCTTCAACCTGGACTAGTAGCCCATTTTTATAAGCCAAATGCTGCTTATTAATAAAGTGGGGAGATGGTAAAAAATAGTTATTTCTTTTCCCTTTGTTTACCTTTCATGTGTGCATGTGTTGTATATGCTTACATATGGATGGGGGTGCTGGTGCCTATGGAGGCAGATGACTAGTGTCAGGCATCATCTTTCATAGCTCTTCCAGCTTATTCATTGAGGTAGATATACTGATTCAGTCTCAGAACTCACAGATATGGCTACTGTCCATAGATAGCGTCCTCCGAGGGTACCCATCTCTACCTTCTAAGGATGGTATTGTAGGTGGGTCATCATGGCCACCTAGTCCTTTCATGAGCTCTGGCTCTTACCCTTGTCCTGTGTGTCCTTCAACCCCAAGAGCATCTTCATAAGCTTCTAAAAATAACTTAGTTTTCTAAGTTTATCACACAGTGTATGTCATAGGGTATTTGCTCAGAAAATATCTGTTGCTTCATTCACAAAACATCACTGACATGTAGGATACACAGACCATAAAAAGACCAAAAAAGCATGTATGAAATAGGACATATTTAAACACTCCTTAGAGAATGGATGAATTGATGATTATTTTAATTTTAAATTTATTATTATTAGTAGTAGTATTTCAGTATTTTGAGACATTGTGTCATCATGTATACTTGACTTGCCTAGTGAAACTCTCAATGTAGACCAGACTGGCCTTAAACTCACAAAGATCTATCTGTCTACTTCTGACTCTCAAGTTGTGGATAATTATTATTTATATGTGTAAGGGTAGTTTTCATGCATATATGTCTGTGCTGACATGTGCATTGCCCACTAGAGGCCAGAAGAAGGGGTCCAATACCCTGGAATTGAAGCTAAAGAGATTTGTGAGCCACCCTGTGGGCTATGGAAACTGAACTCTGGTTTCTGCAGCCAGTGCTATTGACCAGGCATCTCCCAGCTCCTTTTTCAATTTTTTGATGATATCATATTTACATCTTTATGGAAATTCTTTATTGGCCAGAAATACAAAGTGACATATTAACTGATGGTGCAAAACACTGTCTTGGATCTGCTTCAACTTGGGGGCTGAGAGTATTTCTGAGGATAAGGAAAAATGGATTAAAGACTGCTTCAGATACTTGCTCACAGGTTTCCTGTCATCTTTGCTTCCAGTTGTGTTTGAGATTTTCCATAGTGAAAGTTAAAAGGAAGAATCAGTGTGCCACACATAAGCCAAAGAGATATTGCTGGGAGGCCAGGTTTCTAATCATCTATCTCATCTGTCTTAATGTCTGCCTCACACTAGGCATTGTACTCAGTGAATGGCAGACAATAAAGAAGTGCTTCCTGAAATATAGTAAGAGTAACTCAGATTTATTTGGGCTTTGTTTCTTCATGTGTTTTGAGAGAAGTGGTGGACACATATCATATTCTTCCAAACATTTTGCTTATCACAACCACAATTTGTAAGCACCTTGAAAATAGCACAAGTGATAAGCAGTGATGGAGGAGGGGACATGCAAGCAGAAAACCTTCCTCAGAAAGGTGAAATTTAAATGAGGTATAGAAAAATCGGTTAGGATTTCAAAAGAAGTCATAAAAAGAGACAAAAGGAGAAATGGAAAGATGAACCATATCACACCAAAAATACATCAAAGAGAGCCCCAATCAAAAGGGACATGGAAATTTAAGGAGATAAAAAGGACGATAAAGAAGTGAATGATTCAAAATATTTTTGAACTGCTGTAGAAATGATCTTGGAAGACATCTCCTTGAGTTTCCAGGTTCCTCAAACATCTCTCAAAGTGGTTGATGTAAGGTATTTGAAATATGCAGTTTTAAAGCTTGGAGGGCAAGAATTCCAAAGTCAAGGTCTTGAAATGGGTATGTCCCAAGTGAAGCCTAATGACAATCTCTGCATCTTAAAAACTTCTAATTTCTTGCTGAAAGTGTTTGGTATTCCTTGGTTTGTAGCTGCACAATGTCAGTGCCTTTTCTGCTGTCATAGAAGACAGGACAATAGTAATATAAGATTAGGATTCAATAATCTTCAATATCACTTCGCCATGAATTAACTAATCTCATTGATAGGAATCTTATTTCCAGATTTAAGAAAATGACCTCATAAAGTACATGTCTTGAAAGCATAAGGGCCACAATTTAATCCTCAAAAACCATATTAAAAATTCTCACATGGTAGCACATGCTTTTAATCCCGATACTGAGGAGTTGAAGACAGGGGGCTTCATGAGCAGTCGCCCAGCCACCTAGCCTGGTGAGTTCCAAGCCAAGGGTCAATAAAAATAGTGGACAGTACCTGAGGACTGATTCCTAAGTTTATCCTCTGCCCCCAAGGCATATACACATGTGTATATTTGCAGCCACTGTCTTAGTTTCATTCCTGTCACTGTGTTAAAATATCCTGAAAACAGAAGCTTCAGGGTGAAGTCCACCATTGTCAGGAACTCAAGGCTACAGATAGACACTTGAAGCATCTAATCATGTTACTTCCACTCTCAAGAGCAGAGAACAATAACTTAATGCATGCTTGTGCACCATCTAGCTTCTTCCACTCCGAGGTCATCTTCCTAGTGAATGATACCACCCACAGTGTAAAAGTCTTCCTACCTCAATTAACAGAATCAATGTAATCCTCCACAGACATGCATATAGCCAAACTGAGCTAGACAGTATCTTGTTGAAAATTCCCTTCGTGGGTGATCTTAGATGGTTTCAAATTGACAACTATCAGTAACCATCACAACTTACACATACATGTGCCTACACACAAATGAACACACACACACATAGAAGGCATTATAATGAGATTAAGAAATCAATCACTGTTATATTCTGTTTTGTATCCACTTGTCCATCATCCCTCCTCTGCATGGGTGAAGGTGTATGGCAGTGTATGTCTGTGTGTGTGTGTGCGTGCGTGTGTGCATGAGTGAATGCCTATGTGTCAATGTATGTATGCAGAGGTCAGAAGACAACTTGCAGGAGTTGATTTAGGTGGGTCTTCTATCTATGTGTTACTTTCGTTGATCAAATAAAGAAACTGCCTTGGTCTTTTGATAGGCCAGCCCTTAGGTGGGTGGAATA
>LOJH01013811.1:1292-23903 GCA_001685095.1 Ellobius talpinus
TGTGTGTGTGTGTGTGTGTGTGTGTGTGTGTGTGTGTGTGTGTGTGTGTGACGACAGGTGTACAACACAACTGAACATATGCAAACTATATGCTGGAGCAGTGGCTCAGTGGTTAGGAGCCTGCACTGCTTTTGAAGCTGTGTGAGTTCGGTTCCCAGCACACAGGGTGTGTGGCTCACAACTACCTGTAACTTCAGCTTAAGGAGAGTCTGATACCTCTGACCTCCACAGGTGTTGCATTCATGTGCATGAATCCACACACACACACACAATTAAAAATTAAAAATAATAAAAAAATTTAAAGTTTTTATATGCTTGCTCAGCATGTAGACTCTGTGTTTAATCTTAGGCATTACACACACAAGTTGTTTTTGTTTTTAAAGAAATTGAGTTTCCAAGGACTATTATTTCTGTGACTGAAAAGTAAACACACTTTGGGGCCGAGTCTGATTCTGTGATTCATTTGTCTCCGCATTCAAGGCTTCTTTCCTTGTTTTCTTCCTAGTTGAGCCCTCTAAGTCCCATGACCTGCAGAGAAGTCAAACTAACACAACAGCCAAAGTTAACTGTTGGGGAGGAGCCATCGTCTCTGGGACTCAGCTACACCCTTGACTCAACAACATGCTTGGTCTCGGCTTGCCCTGTGGCTTCTTTCTACCATAATTCCAGGGAGGCGTGGCTGGATCTGTGTATGAGTGCTGAGGTCTCAGGGCCACTCCACTGCTCCCAGAGGTATCCTCCGCTATCCACTGAATGGCCTGGAGTTTAAATGAGGCCATGCAGCAGGGTATGGTACACAGCAGCCAATCTTCCAGGAGGTGCACTGCCTCTCATTTCTCCACTGGAGTGAATCTGCTCTCTCTTCTGAAGCTCACACTGAAACGTAACCATTGCGGGGCATGAAGGGGAAGGACATCTAAGAGGTGGATTAAAGGGGCTGGGGAGAAAGCTCAGTCAATGAAGTACTGTGCCTTGCACACATGAGGACCTAAGTTCAATACCCAGCATCCATGTAAAAAAAGCCAGCATGGTGGTTGTCTAGTTAGGGTTTACTATTGCAGGAAAGAGACACCATGGCCATGGCAATTCTTATAAAAAACATTTAATTGAGGGGGCTTGCTTATGGTTTCAGAGGTCAGTCAGTTATTGCCAAGGCAGGGAGTATGGCAGCATTCAGGCAGAGGTGGTTCTGGAGCTGAGAGGGATACATCTTACAGGAAACAGGAAATCAACTGACTGTCACTGAGTGAAGCTTGAGAAAGACCTCAAAGCTGGCCCCCACAGTGGCACACTTCTAACAGAAGGTGTGGTCCAGATTACAGATGTGCCCTCCAGCCTCAAGGTCTGGATTAAAGGCATGTGTCATCCAGCCTTCTCCAACAAGGCCACAGCTATTAGTGGTGCCATTCCCTATGAGTTTATGGGGACCAATTATAATCAAACTATTATAGAGTTGCTCACCACAGCTGAGGAGGATCCCTGGGGCTCCTTGGGTTATCAAACATAGCCAAGTCAGTAAATCCCACGCCAAGGAAACAGGATACAGGCCTGATAAGATGGCTCAGTAGTGTAGAGCCCAGGTAGTCCATATGTCAAGAAATGAGCTAAGCCGAACTACGGGAGGATTTCTGGCAGTTAGATAAAAGCCAGACCTCTTCAGGAACTTGTTAAGTGGGTCCTGTTCCCCCAAAATGAGACATTTTTCCTTGCTTCTGGCAGAAGGGACATGTGGCTCTCCACTGGTGTATACCTGCGGGTGCCTATCAAAGCCCATGATGGTCTCCAGGCTCCCTCAGTCCCTACTCACCAGTACCCATGATATATTTCAAAGCCTGCACTATAGCCTCCTGGCCTTTCTCACCTCCTCCCTGACCCTAATCTCTGGGGTCCACTCCAGCTCATGGGCTTCCCTGCCCCCAGCCACACATCCTCCTTATAACGCACATGATTCTCTTGAAGACAGCCTTGGCCATGTCCAGTCTACTTCTTTCTCTCTGTTCTGGACTCTTCCAGATGGCTCTGGCTATTTTCTCTCTTATTCATAATAAAAACCTTCTCCTAATGGAGTGGCCATTCTGACAGTTTCCTTGCTGTGTCCTCTTGCATGCTGGTGTATATAGTGGGTAAAGGCATGTGTCACCAAACTGGACCTCTGAGGTCTATTCCTAGGACCCACTGGTAGAAGGAGAAAGTCTACTACAAGTATCCTTTGTCAGAACCCAGCTTCTTCTCTGCACAAGGGACCATGGTGTAAAGGATCCGCTCTGGGCTTTCTTTGTCTCTGTCTCTCTAAGACAGGGTCTTACTGTGTAGGCCTGGCTGACCTGGGTTAAAGGCTTGAGCCACGATGTCCAGACTTTCGGGGTTCTTAAATTAACATTCTCATTTTACTCCTCTGTCTAGAGTTTGAAAAATTTAACAAACAACAAGAGAACCCTCCATTTTGTCTGTTGGAAAGCAGAAACAGATTCATTCAGATCAATAGGTCACATTTTCTGAAAATGTGCTCCGAGATAATGGCCTGAAGGCACACATGCATTTCACCTTAAGCCAGCTTAGTGGGGCAGAAGTAGGATGGGAATGTGGCTGAGTCAGCAGAGCGCTTGCCTAGCATGCCAGAAGCCCTGGGTTTGACCCTCACGCAGTAATCTGGAAGTGGTGGTGCATGCCTGGAATCCCAGAGGCAAGAAGATCAGAACTGTGAGGTAACCATCACCTACACAGTGAGTTTGAGGCCAGTCTGGGCTACATAAGACCCTGTATAAAAGAAAACAAGCACAAAGACAGCCAAAAGGAAGGAGATGTTGCTGCCTGACTCTCAGAAGAGAGCCAGGTGGAGCCTGGGGTGGGGGTCCAGCAAGAAGATGCACAGGGCACCAGCAAACTCTGGAGTAGAGGCTTGGGCTGTCTTCTAGCAACAGTCCTTAAGCCATGGCATCCCCAGATCACCCTTCCCTGCCAGGATCCCCAATTAAACCCACAACTGCTTTGCCTGTGCCTCCCTGGCCCTGGAGCACTGCCTCTGCTATGTGAGATAATCTTTCCAAGGTGGGAACTTAGTACAGTTTACTGTGGGGACATGAACTTCAGCTAAAGTCTTACTGGCATCTGCAGAGGTCACGGAACCCACTGCAGAGCTCCTACGGGACCCACTGCAGAGCTCCTCTCCCAGATCTTGGGCTCCTGAAAGTCCAAGGGACATACTCTGAATGCCACTGTGGTAGGTGTTCAGTGAAGAACTGGGAAAAGGGCTGGGTGTACTCAATACTTGCCCAGGGTCTTAGGTACTTTCTGTCATAATGATGAACACCATAGCAACACGGGGAGGGAGGGTTACTTCAGCTTTGTTGTTCCACATCACATTCCATCGCTGACAGTCAGGGCAGGAGCACAAGACAGAAACCCGGAGGCTGGAACTGAAGCAGAGGCCATGGAGGAACACTGCTTCCCAATCACTCCTCATGGCTTGCTCAGCCTGTTTTCTTATAGCACCGCACATGGGTGACACTGGCCCCATGGGGTGGGCCTTTTCATATCAATCAAGAAAATGCCCCACAGACTTGCCCACAGGCCAACCTGATGGGGGGAGGGGGGCATTTTCTCAATTGAGGCTTCATCTTCCAAAACGACTCCAGCCTGTCAGGTTGACTTAAAGCTAGCCAACACACCCAGCATGCACGATGCCCTATGTTTGCTCACCAGCACCACACAGGCCTGGCAAGGCAATCCCAGCACTCTGCAGGTGGAGGCAGGAGGATCTCAGAAGTTCTTAGCTACAGGGCATTCTCCCACGCACGGCCATCTTCAAAAGACCTAATATCATTATTGTATCACTTATATTGTGGTTTTGGACAACTACCCCGGCCCATGTTTATGAGAGTTTATTTATTTGTTTGTTTGTTTTGAGACAGGGTTTCTCTGTGTGGCCCTGGTTGGCCTAGAACTCCCTCTGTAGACCAGGCTGGCCTTGAACTCACAGAGATCAGCCTGCCTCTGCCTCCCGGTGCTGGCATTAAAGGTGTGTGCCGCCACCACCCCCTGATGGGATTTCTTATAAGAAGGAAATATCCCTAAAAGGGATAACTGGTTTGACCTGATTGGGGAGGAAGATATCTCACTCCATGAATATGCTACCTACTCCATAAATATTCATAAACATCTCTTTAAAAATCCACACTAAGAACCTACTAGGCTTTTCCCTGCCTTGGGCCAGCCTACTCAAGTCTCTCTTCAGAGTGTTTGATTTGTTTAACTTTAATAAACTTCTGCTTAAATGTCTCTTGACTGAATTCTTTCCTTCAAGAAGATAAGAACCAATACTATCAACCTGACAGGACCTAGACTCCTTAGACAAAGCTCTGGCTATGTGTGAGGGAGTTTCTGGATTAGATGAGCTGCAGGGGAAGACCCTCTTTAAATGTGAAGGGCAGCATCCCATGGGCTGGACCTGGAATGTATTAAAAGAAAAAAATGGGGTATGCAACAGCATCCATCTCTTTCCTCTCCTGACTAGATGCTTTATGCTCCTGAGGCCATGTGTTCCCCACCTTGGCAACATATACCCCCAAACTATGAGCCAAAACCTTCCTTCCTGAGGCTGCTTCTCCAGGAGCTTTGTCACAAGGATGAGCAAGGTCACTAATATACCTTAACAAGTGTGAGAAGAGGAGGATGGGGGATGTGGTGGCGCTTCAGCCAAAGAAGCAGACTTGATGGTCTCCTTTTCTGCCACTGGTATGTCACCAGGCCCACAGCAGGCTGGGAAGAAGTGTGGTATTAGGAAGTCACAAAAACTGGAGGGCCAGGGCATTAATAGACACCCTGGCTGGGAGGATGTCCCCGAAGGATGGCTGAAGAACCCACATGGGCCACCTCTCATCCGTTCAATTTCTCTTCTTCAACAGTAAGAGTCAGAACAGCTACTCATCAGGACAGCTCACTTCAACCCTCGACCATTAGACTCAGTGTGATGGTCAGTGCTGGCCAGGAGAGGGAAGGGGGTGTCCCTGATGTCAGCACTAAGGCCAGGGGCTCTAAGCTTTGGGATGAGCCAGCTCCTGCATCATCTGCACACAGTATCGTTACAGAGTAACCCATGTGCGGAGTAACCCATGTGCACAGTGCCTGCTGTGGCCCAGCAGTGCTCAGAAACACTCAGACCTGCCATGCCTTCTCAGAAGAATCCCCATGGTGTACACAGGGGAAACAAGATACAAGATCCACAGCAGAGATTTTAGGAGATGAGCAGGCTCTGCAATGCAGCTGGAAGCAAAAGACTCTGTCATAGTTTTTTTCCCTGTTGCTGTGATAAAATATCACAACAAAAGCATCTTAGGGAAGATGGGGTTTATTGTGGCTCACGTCCAAAGGTTCATTCCATCGTGCCATGGAAGGAATGGTGGTGGCAAGAGAGGAGGGTGGTCACATGGTACCCAGTCAGGAGAGAGATGACTGCTGGTGCCCAGCCCACTTTCTCCTTTGTCAGGGCTGGGCCCTCCCATCTCAACAAAATCTAGATAATCCCTCAAAGGCAGCAGAGGCAAATATAGTTGAGTCTTCTAGGTGGTTCTAGATCCTATCATGTTCACAATTCATGTTAACCATCACGGATTTCAATGAGAGCCTGGCCAGGCACCAGGACAGCCAGGGAGGAGCAGTTTAGCTATGCCCCGGGGAGCTCCAGGAGGGGGCCTGTGGGTCAGCTGGCTCCTCCGGTCAGGCTGCAGGCCATGGAGAAGCAGCACTAGACCTGCAGCCTCAGCTCCTGAGATGAGGCAGTCTCCTGCTTCCCTGGGGAAACTGAATTGCAAAGCCTGGTGCCCATGTGTCCCAAAGGCTGTGGCTGCCTCTGCCCTTGCCATGGGGAAGGATTTGCAAAATCAGAAAAATAGGTTTAGTCCAGCTTTGTTCCTGAGCTGGGAAGCATGGGGGTAGAGAGAAAGCAGAGGTAGTCAAGACACACAAAGACAGCTGCAGGCCCTCCTCCTAGGGCTCAAGCTTGATGACATCACTTCCTCCTGTTCAGTCTAGTTATGAGTTCCTTTCCTAGAAAGTCTTTGGGGGAAACTCCCCTGGCCCTGAAGAGCCACTCCTTCTGGACTCCAAAGGACACTGAACTTGGCTTCCATACTCTCCAGCTGTTCGGGGAGGACCAGATCATACAGCCACTCTCCAGCTCTGTCATGGGCCAGAGGAGGCTTTCTCAGAGGAGTGGCTCTTGGTTTCCTCCTGGGCCAGGGCAGAGGGGAGCCTTGGGCCCCTCTGTCTCCTTACTGACTGCTTCACCTATTGGCTCACTCGCCTGTCCCTATGCCAGGTGGAGGCTGCTTCTTACCCATACATGCACCTCTATCACTTAACCCATAGCCTGACATCCAGTAAGTGCTCATTAATATTTGCTTGAATAATGTGACTTCTGGATTCTGTGCCATGGGCAGGGTGTGCTTGTGGCTCTTAGCTATTCTCCCAGAACCCACTGCATCCCAGTGGTGATGAACTAGCACAACTCTCTCAGTCTCTCCCTCCCTCCCTCCCTGATCTCTCCCCACCCCCCCCAGCTCTGTGCCTGTGGTTGCACATGGAAGGCAGGGAACAACCTCAGATGTGGTTACAGAGGCTCCATGTACCTCCTTGAAAGTCCCTGACTGCTCTGGAGTTCACCAAGTTTCTATACCACAGCCACGTAGTGATGATTTTAGAACCTAATTGCCACCCACACCCTGTACAAATGAGTTTAAATACTACAAATAAATATAAAGGCTGTGGCACCCATTCCTTGTTTCTAGTGCCTCCCTGATCAGAACTCTGGGATCATGTTTGGTTTTCTGAATTAATCTTTTTTGCCTGCAAATCTTCTTCTCTCCAACTAACAAAACTCGAGGTCTGTTCTATTTTTGCTTTGGAGGTCGCATATCAGATATTTACATGACAGTTTACAACAGTAGCAAAATCACAGTTATGGAGTAGCAACGAAAATAACCTTGTGGTGGTGGTGGGGGTCACCACAACAGGAGGAACTGCCTTAAAGGGTGGCAGCATTTGAAAGGTTGAGAACACTGATGTAGTCCTATCTAGCCTGAAATTCAGAGCTCCACCTCCCTCTGCCTCGAGAGCACTGGCACCAAAGCTGAGACCTGCTTAATTGTACGAAGGTCTGTTTTAAACCTAGAATCTTTACTTAATGAGCTCATATCCATGAATTCGGGCTGGTCCGGTTTTGTTCCTTCCATCACTATGCCATACCCTTAAAATCCACCCCTGCACAATTCCTCAGACTTCCGCTTGCATAAATTAGCACACTCATAGCACACCTCTTTATGGACCGCACTTTCTTTCTCCTCTAGGAGCCAGCTTAGCCTTGAGTCCCATTACGCTCTAGAGACAATGGTTTATGGGAACTAAGGGACATCAGCATTGTCTTGGCCAGCATCTCCTACAGGGACAGTCATTGCTTGTTCTACAGACATCGCAGGAGTAATTCTCCTAGGCAAGGGTGAGGAGGGCAATTCTGCAGAAAAAGGAAGGGACACATCTTCTAAGGGAGAAGCTACTTCCTCAGATGAAGAAATCTGAAGATTCAATGCCCTCAGCCACCTTAGGATCCTCCCCCACATCTCCATCCCAAACCACAAAGTCCTTATTTGTTTTCAGTGTTCTCACTCCACTGTATTGGCAGGCGCCCTTCAGGGTTGAGGCCTGAGGTCTGGATGTAAGTCAGCCGACCTTATAATGAGGGTGGTCTGATTTTTGGCAACTTGAACTTTATGGCTTCTGGAAAGATTTCTTCCATGACACACCTAAGAAACTTCAGCCCGTCTGTGTGTGTCTGGAGCTGGTGAATTTTAGCACTGAGTTCACTCTTCTGTCACTTTATCTGGAGATTCTGGAAGTCTCCAGCCAGCATCGTTATTTTCTGCATTTTTCCCCAAATGGCCAAAGGTTTTATGTACAGTGTCACTAAACTACTTGTTCCTCATGAGAGATGAGTCGGGATCATTTGGTAACCCAACAGTGGCTATCTCGTGCTAGAGAGGCCAGGAGTTCCTCAGTCTATTGGCTGGGTATCTCAGCAGTCCCAAATTGTCCCTAACAGTCAGGAAGACTCCTGGAGAGCCCTGATCTTTAGTCTATGATGGAAATTCAAAGACGCTTGTTCTAGCATCACCGGAGTGTGCTGCAGCAGCAAGACGAGTGAACATGCCAGCGAGAGTGAGGACAGCAGGCAACAAGTGTTTCCTTGTCCCGCGTCCTCTTACGTGGGATGCCACCACTCATTTACAGTGAGTCTTCCCAAACCAGATAATCTGATCAAGAGAGTCTCTCAGCCTAGCATGATGGCACCCACCTTTAATCCCAGCACTTTAGAGACAGAGGCAGGCAGGTCACTGTGAGATTGAGGACGGCCTGGTCTACAGTGTAAGTTCTTTGCTAACCACGGCTACATAATGAGAACCTGTCTCAACAAACAAACAAGCAATGAAACCAGCCAAAACCAAAACAAAGTCCTTCACAGCTCAGTCCAGAAGCTTTCAAAATTATCTGATTCCAAGTCCAGTCAAGTTTACAACTAAGATCGCCAATTACAAGGCCCAACAGAAGGCCTGGCTGCTGGGGCTGGGGAGATGGCTAGGTTGGTAAAATGCTTGCCTAGAAAGTGTGAAGCCCAGAACTTGATCTCCAGTATCCGCATACAAAGTGGATCGTGGTGGCAAGGACTTGTAATATCAGCGCTGGGGAGGCAGACAGAATTGTCTCTGGGTTAATTGGTGAGCTCCCGAAGGTGACACCTGATGTCTTCCTATGGCCTCCATATACAATCCCCAGCACACACATGTGAGCACACACACACTCGTTAGTGCAAACACATGAGCACACACACACACATGCACACCTGCATTTTTAAAGAGAAGGAAGAGAAGTTTCCCAGTTCCTCTTTAAGACAAAATCAATGCTTTTGTTCTCTGATCCTGTAGGCTTTTTGCCACAGGGGTGGAGCAAGTGTCCAGTGCCAGGTACCTTCCTTCCCTTGGAGTTGGGAAGCCCATAGACTCCTACCATCCCTTCCCACATATTTATGGCAATGTTAGACCTAACACCCTCTGATCTGAGTAATTCACATAGCAGGTGCTGAGTACTAATGTCTAGAAAGTCTTTCTGGGCTGGGGAGATGGCTTAGGAGTAAAGAACATGCCAGGAAAGCAGAAAGACCAGAGTTTAGATCCCCAGCACCCAGGTAATGCCAGACAGGAGTGGCAGCCTGCCTGTAATCCCAGAGACAGAGACAGGGGTTCCCAGTAAGATTAACAGAATTGGAAAGCAATTGGTTCAAGTCACAGGCTCTACCTCAACCTCAACATATATGGTGGAGGATGACTGAGAAAGTTCTCTGACTTCCACGTGAATGTGATTATATGTAACCTCACATGTGTGAACATACAGACATATACAAGTGACACACATAAATTTTGCTCATTTCAAAGCCCTGAAGACACAGATGTTCCTTGATTTAGGGTAGGGTTGCAGCCAGCAAATCCATTGTAAACTGATGATACTGTAAGTTTAAAATGCCTGGGAAAAGTTCCTAATTGAAAATTTGAAGTACAGTTTCTACTGAATGTTGTTGTTTTTGTACCACCATGTCAGGCCATCATTAAGCTGGGGCTTGCCTGCGCAGCCTGAGTGAAAATTACACCCTTGCTATGCAAAGGAAGCCATTCCCAGGGACAACTCCTTCTCCCCATTTCTGCCACATGACTTCCCCACCTATGATCCAGGGTTTCCCTGGGGCATAAGCTACTGAGGGAGGCAGCCAGCACATCCCGGCACTCTGTATGTGTCTGGTACCCATACAGCTCAAATCCCCAGGGTCAAATGCTAAGAGATTAGAAAAGACCAGATTACACTGCAGCAACCACAACCTCAGATGCATGTTGTGATATGATCTACAGAAGACAGTCACTGCTTCCACTTTGGGCATCCCAAAGCAAGGCTCAGACAGGTTAAGGGACTTCTTCCTGGACCCAGAGATGCTTTGATCTAGTCTCTGCATCCAATTGATCTTTTGGCCGGCAAAGACGGTGGCTCTGTATGGGGTGTTACAGATGTCACCTGCCCAGCACCAGGCTCTACATTTCTGTCTGTTTGCTTCTGGTGTCCTTTATCTTCTCTGTGCGCTGCTGGGAACTGTTGCCCAGTCACTCCTCTGACTGTTCCTGTAAAGTGGGGCTGTCCTCCATCCTAGGTCCTGAACTGGGGTTAGTTCAGACCCAGGGTGTTGCTCCTTCCTATTCTGTCAAGCTTGGGAACTCTAGACTCTTTCCTTGCCTCACCCCTACTTCTAGTCCCCAAGGCAAGGGAAAGAGAAGAGAGACCATGAGTCTCAAATAAGCATTTAAAGGCTGGCAGTAGATCTGGAGCTGTAGGGCAGCTGGGAGAGCACCTATATCAATAACACACACGAAGCCCTGGGTTCGATCCCCAGAACCATACAAATGGCCTGGTGGTGTGCTTGCCATCCTCATGTAGGAGTTATAGAGGCAGGAGGATGAGAAGTTCAAAGTCATCTCAGTTACACAAGGATAGAGACCAGCTTGGGCAACGGAGGCGTTGCTCCAAACAAAAGAAAACAAGACAGCTAATAACAGACAAACACATTCTAAATGGCACACTTCTGTTTTCTCTGTGGCATTCCTCCTATCTGATGGACTCTTACAAACACTTTGCTATTACATTTCTTGTAATACTACCTGGAATTGTTATTTAGACATCATAAAAATCATTATAGTTTTTTAAAGGAAGGCAGTTTTTGTTTCTACTGAAGAGAAAGCGAAGCTCATGTGCATAAACCGGTCTCTCACCCCCACCGCACACACACACACACACACACACACACACACTCATGCATACAGGTTTGGTCTGACTCAAAACAAAATTTTCTCCCCACATCACTTCGCAAAATAAAAGTGGATGAATAATTGATAGGGCTTTTACAAACATCTAGCTTTTCAAATCCTTCTAGAAAAATCCAGTTCGATTACTTGCAGCCAGCATTTCTGTGATAAACCAAGGCAGAAATGGTTACCAATTAAGTAAAATTTATAATTCCCAGCAGGCCCACATTCCTCAGAAATACATCAAGAATATTAACTTTTTTTTAAAAGCAACACACACTAAAACCCACAAGGCTACTGCTTTGTGTGTGAAAGTGAAGCCCTACACTCTGAACAGGCTCCTGTATGTGCTGCCTGAATGCTCTCCCTGAAAAGGGGTCTTGAGGTGTGCACAGCAGACAGTCTCCCACTTTTGTCAAGACCCCCTTCTCCTGTGCTCTTTGCCACCCGAGGCTGTGTAACTCTCAGGGAAACACTGCTCTCTCTGGACGCTGGCAAACCCACACATCAGAGGAACTCTCTCAAGTGGGCCAGGGGGCAGTGTACTAGTTAGTGAATGAAGTGGCTACCTCAGAGCCTTGATCAGACTTACCACCGCTGGCAACGGGCAACTGCGACATCCGGCCTTCAGGTGAGTCCCTAGACAGCCCTCTGCAAGCCATAAAGCATCCTCCTTCGGCAGCCTGACTGTGGTTTTTCAGAAGTGGGGCGGCCACAGGCCTTCTAGGGTGTGAGTGACTGGGACACCTCCCCTCTCAGCTTGCCCGCCTACAGCTGCCCATAGGACCGGCCTGGGAGGGGGTGACTGATGCTCGGTTAGAGAGGGCCCTGTGAGAGCAATTCTGCTGGAGACTTCCTGTTTGGGGAGGAAACCTCACTGTAGTAATTAGTGGCTCAGACTCCAGTGCCTTTGCTACAGGAATTGAGGCAGGATGGCCAGCTGAAGCCAGGATGCATAAAATGAATAAATGCCATACAACATAAAGGGGGGATGGTGGCAGAGGCAGAGCCACCGAGACCCTGCAAGGTACATAGCAAGCATAATGGTTACAGAAAGTAGCAAGTGATCAATTTCTCATAGGGTAATCCATTGCATTCACCACGGCTGTCACCAGCTTAGCAATGATTCTCTCAGCATTTTGTGCTAATAGAGGAGGCTGCTCTGTCACCGCATTCCAGACAATGCCCACAGCAGAACGATGGCAGACAGCTCTACAATCAGAAGACCATTTTATCCGAAACGGTAGATAAAGGCACCCTCCACCTGCTGCTGGTGGCTTACCGCTGCTTTCCAAGGATGCAAGGGCAGCCCAGAGTTCACAAAACTTCTATATTGTTGAAGGGAATCACGCTATCTGGGCTTGTGGATGGGCATATCTGATTTTCTTCAACCTGTCAGAGAACTAGTGACAGCTGTTGACAGGCACAACATGTCCCAGACCAACCACCAGAGCAGGGCCCATACTGCTGTCTGTCGGGCAGTCCTCCGCACCTATCCCTAATGCTAAAGCCTCAGGAGGGCAGGGCTAGCTTCTGACAGCTCCTGGAGTCCAGCACAGGCCAATACAGAGACTAATTTGTATTCCCGTCCTTCCATGCCCTGACCTGTGACCCTCCCTTCACTTAGCCTATTACTTCCATCTGAGTTTTAACATGCTCAACACCTACCCAAATCCTCCTTCTTTAGAGAGCCAACCCATGCTGTTGGATAATATTTAAGGCACCTATCAGCTCCTGTAACCCTGGACAGCATTTACCCACTGTGTTCTAACAAATAAGGCTAGGTTAGCAGTTAGTAACTGCACTTAGACAGCCCTGAGTATGAACTTGAGTTCAACCACATGCTAACATGTGACCTTGGGCAGGCTTCTTTCCCACTCTGACGGTATCACATAGATCAGGTTGGCCTAAAATTCCCTTTGTTATAAAGAATAACTATGAATTCTTGATCCTCGAGGCTCTACCGCCCAAGTGCTAGGATTACAGGAATGCTCTACTATGCCCGGTTCATGTGGTTCTATGGTTGGAGACCAAGGCTTCCCATGCATGCTAAGCAAGCACTCTTCCAGCCGAGCTACATCACCAGTGTTCCCTCTATGTTTTGATCGTTAAATAAAACAGTGGCTATGGACACCCTTAAAGACAGAAGTTACTCAGGTACTATTGTTTGTACATGTCTGCCTGTAGTCTGGATCTGCTCACTGCTGCTGGGAGGTACCACATGTTCCCTGGACAGCATCAGCTAAGGATGGAAACCTGTGTGTTACCTCCCACAGTCCCTCACTCTGAGCTGTGCTTGCTTGCTGGAAGATAGACGCCTATGGGGTCAGCGGGGCTCAAGGAAAGCCCCAGTATCACCCAGAGAGCTGGAGCAGCAGGATTTGGTGCAGAATTCCCGACTCAGAACAGGGGCCTTTAGCATATTGTATCCCTGTCAAGGCTGCTGGTGATCTCCAGGTTCCCCTGGAGAGGCTGCTCTGAACGGAAGGGACACTTCCCCAGGAAGGAATACCTGCTGGGTGGAGGGGAAAGGAGCTGACTGACTCCCTCTCCGGTTTCTTAGGGTTCCACCTGCTCCATGGGACTTCTCTCATGGAGACCCTGAAACCACAGGCGCATTATGGTCCCCATGTCCAACCCCAGGAGGGCCTTGCTGTCTTCACATGACCTGGGATTGTCCACTCCATCCCTCACTGGCTTCATTCCTCTACGTTTGTACAGATTCATCTCCTAAACTAAGGAGGCTCAGAAACAAGCAATGAGAGCCAGGGAGCAGCTCAGTGGAAGAGCGCTTGCCTAGCAGGCTCTAGCCCTGTGTAGAGTTTCCAGCATGGAAGGAATGTCTAAACACTGGACTGCTGGCATGGAGCAGAAGACAGACACCTGACTACTGATTCACGGCTGCTCCTGTGGGTGACCTAGGTGACGAGTGGGGATGTGTTGTGGGAGGAATAACTCTCCAGTACAGCTGCAGGGGCAACTGGACAGAGGTCTACTCCAAGAAGCGCTCTGGAGAAGGAGGCACACGGAAGAGAAGGCTTCTCCTTACTTGTATTCAGAATTATAGAGGACATGGGTGAGCCTGGAAATGGAGCAAATGGCAGTCTCAAGTGTCCTGGTCTGAGGGCCTGACATCAAGTTAGTATTGCTAAATGTTGGGGGAATGAATAATTAATGAAGCAGGATTTGGGCAGGCATACAGCAAGTGGTAAGGAGCCTGGTTTGGGGTTAAAGAGGCTGGAGGCTAGTCTGCCCTTGGGGAAAAAATTGCATGGTTGGGAGAATAACACCATCTCCTAAGAGTCTCAAGGTACAGTGAACCTGTGTGTATATACTGCTTGGCCCAGGCTCGGGTGTGTGGGAAGCTAACTGCTCAGGAAAGAGGACTGTCATTTTGGGTAGGATGGCATCAGTGCATGGCAGGCCAAAGATGGAAGGGTGATAAGCTGGATTGCACTATGAGAGGTGGAGAGGGACGGAGAGCAGGCCCAGTTTCAGGGGCCAACCAGAAGAGGTGATTTCCTGATCACTTGGGGAGCCCACCCACTCATAACCTTCACAACCTGATTAGGGTGGAGTTTCCTGGGTGGGGCGGGAGTTTCCTACAGGCATGTGGGAAGGTAGGATGGATCAGCGGGTAGAGTGCTTTCTGCACCAGCCCAGTGACCCCATGACCTTGTAAAGCTGATCTCCACATGTGTACCACGTCACACACACGTCTTCACACATCACAAAATAGAGGCGTACATCTATCCCTTCACAAAGGAGGAAAGAGGCAAGCATAGGTTCTAAAAGGACAAACTTCCTTCTTCTAAATCCAGAGGCCCATTCCTTGTCCAGACACTCGCAAGATTCCATAGAGCATTTAGGTACTCAGCTGCCTGCCCAACCCAGAAAGTCCTGAGCACTCCGCAGGGAAGGGAAGGCACCCAGAGGCAGATCCAGTTTCATCTGGAAGGCAGAGAACTCAAGTCCCAGAAGACCTTCCCACCCTTGCCCCAGCAGCCTACTAAGGTTTCTGTCTGCAGCAACAGGAAGCGCAGAGAAACCCTTCCTGGGCTGGAGACAGGTGTCCAGACTCTCAGAAGGGTTCCTGGGGCCTGGAGCTAGGGCCAGGCCTGTCACAAAGAAGGGCATCTCGGAGTCTGCTCTGGGCCCCAGTGGTCTACCAAAGAGCAAAAGAACCCGGAAGGTCCGACCAGATTAGCCCTCAAATCTACGTGGGGAAACAGCTCAGTTGATAAACTACTTACCTTGCAAGCATGAGGACCTGAGTTCAATCCCCAGAGCCCACATAATGCCTGGCATGGTGATACACACTTGTAATCACAGAGCTGGAGGAAGCAGATGAAACAGACAGACCTTGGGGCTCCCTGGCAAGTCGGCCTCCCCGAATTGGCAAGTCTCAGAGCAGTGAGAGAGCCAGTCTTGAAAAACAAGATGGTTTCTGAGGAATGACAGCTGAGGTCGACCTCTGGTCTTCACGCTCATGTGAGCACACACATGTTCATGCACACACACATATACCCACACGCCTCAACACAGACATGAATACAGACACACAACATTAATATTCAGACCCCTAGGAGCACAGGGAGGGGTCTGATACTTAAAGTCCTGCAGTTCCCAGTGATATAGAATTACTGCCCAGGGCCACCACTCCCTCTGCCTTCTGGGGATGTAGTGTCCAAAGCCTTGGGCAAGGCTCAACAATTGAAGAACCAAGTTCATGGAGCCAGCCGACTTCGGTGTGGGCTGAGGTTCAGACTCCCACTTGTTGACTGCAAAGCCTGACTCCCCTATCAGTGGTTACCTGCCTTCATCCTGTGAAGGCTTGTGGCTTTGGCCTCCAATCAAGAACTTTCACTTTTTAACACCCTGAAACCCTGTCTCTGATAAGCCTGAGGAAGGAAGAGCCATAAAACAAGGACAGAAGACAGGACAGGCTGGGTCCTGATGTCTGATGTCTTCAGGATGGAGAGATACAAGTTTAAGCAGACCAGGCCTGGAAGACCTCAGCGGGCTTGGGGGAAGTCTAGTCAAACTCCATGTGACCAGCCTGAGCTCCCAGCTGGCCCTGAGGCCAATAGCCTCCCTTGACAATCCCATTCCTAGGCCTCCTGCAGAAAGCCTTCCCATCCACCACTTCCCCTAGTGACGTCACCAGTCCCATTCCATCTATCCATCCACCAGACATTGTTTAACCATTTGCTTGCTGTCAGCCCCTGTGCAGGCCCCTGGTGACACACACAGCTGTGCCCTCCATGTGCTTCTGTGATTCAGATGATTCAGATGGTTGCCAGTGGGACTGGGCATCTGTGTTTTTGACATCCTTTGCAGGGGCCAGGGAGATGGTTCAATCAGCGAAGTGTTTCCTATGCGTGCACAAAGAACTGAGTTCGAATGCCTAGAACGCAGGTGAAAAGCTAGTGCACTCATTCACACTTGCAATGGCAACGTTGGGGAAGTGGAGACAGGGATTCCCAGGGCTTGCTGGCCAGACAGCTTAGTCAGTTGGTGAGCTCCAAGTTCAGTGAGCGATCCCACCTTTTAAAATGTGCACATCAATAAAGGAAGACACCCAGCATCCACCTCTGGCCTCAACACAGACACACTACGCATAGCCGGCCCAAGTGACTTGAGAGGGCACACCCTTTGGTCTTGGGGACATTGTGCCACCCAGCACTGTATTCAGTGGGCTGTCTGGACGTTCTGAGGATCTGGCCTGCTTCTAGAAGACCCCTTTGTCCAGAAACCTGCAGCTTCTACTACTTGCTACCTGTTTGTCCTTGTAAAACACCAGGAATCTAGAAGGCTCAGCATTCCCCTGAATAACCAGAAATAAGATCAGGGCCCCCTGGCTGCCAGGAGTGGCGGGACTAAGGCATGCAGAGCCCCTAGCAAGTGCCTGAGAAATGTTGGCTTCTGATTAGCACTCTGCCGGGCAGACATACCTCCCAAGGGAATTTCGCTAACCCCTACTTCTGGAGCCTGTTTCAGAAGTGACTCTGAACACGTGTTAGACTTCTTGGTGCCCTGTACCACCCTCACCCAACCCCTCCCTGCCCGCACCAGCACACGCTGCCTGTTGACCCAAACAGCGGAAGACACAACATTCACTTTAGCTAACCATAGTGACCAAAGTTACCACTACACCCCTGCCGGCAGCCGGCTTCCATGTTTCTGTGGGCAAGACGAAGAACTTTCCAGACTAAGGCTCCGCGGGCAGAGGCGGGCACTGGGCAGACCTGCCAATTGGGTACTAGGTACTTCCTCCCCTGAAAGCCGCTGAACAAAAAACGAAGAGCACGTGGCACCCATGGTAGTCCAGGGGTGGCTGACAAGTGCAACATGGACTCTGGAGCCTGCTTCCCCCTTGTCTGTGACTAGCCCGCTGGAATCTTCTGCCACCAGGCTCGCGTAACTTGGTCCTAGGGGACGAGGTTGCCCGATCTGTAGCGATCGCTCAGGGTGCGTCAGAGCAGGAACGCGCCAAGGGTCCCGGGGACAGAGCATCCGAACGTGGAGAGGGTCACTCACCTCGGCGGCCCGCCGCTTGGAGGAGCCGTGGCAGCTGCAGGTCGCCAGCGGAGGCGGTGGCTCGGCCCTAGANCCGAACCTGGCCGGGTGGTGGCCACCCGCCTACTCTCTGCCGCTTATCCAGTAGTGCCACCCCTCCCGCCCTCAATCGCGGAGCTCAAGGCTCTCGGTCCCCGCCCTGCACTGCAAGGGGAGGAAACCACCAGCCGCCGTCCTTCTCTGTTCCCCTAGGGAGTCTCAGAGCCGGTCTTGTCACTTCCTGGTCTGCCCACAGTAAAGTGAGCAGAACCGACCACCCCCGACTAGGAGAAAGAGTGGGAAGGCAGACATCGTGACCTCTGCCCGCCTCCCCCACTTGAAGTCCCTGTGTAGTTTATGATCAAGGTCATGGAGGTAGTTTAGGCAGCAGATTAGGGTTGCCCAGGTGAGCAAAGCCCAAGGTGACAAGTGGTGGGTTTCTTCCCTTGTCTGCAGTTAAAGCAGGAACAACAGCAAGTGTGCACAAGTTTACAACCGGAAAGGAGTGTGGGGGTAGCTGTAGCTGGGTCACATTTCCATCCCTTACTTCCCTTAGAGATGACTTTTGACCTGCCCTCAGAAGTCTGCAGGTTTCAATCCCCTTTGGTTTTGTGTTGGACAGTCATGGCTCCCTGGGAACTACTGGCTAAGCTAGAATCCTACACACACCTCTGAGTTCCAAGATGCCACCTTTCCTTGTCAAAGGTGTCCCCAACCCTGGGACACTGCCTAATGCTACTCTCCCAACACACAATGTCCCCAGCTTTGCTGTACAGCAACACATTAGGGCACAACACAATGTTGTTTCAGACTTCTGCTGGGGGGCGTTAACTTCACACTCAGTTTATAGAAGTGAGAGTGTGGCCTTCCTGACTTATGGGACATTCCTAGAGGTCAGATTATCCCATTAACTTCTGATAAGGGGCTTTGACTTTTGCAGCTCATGGGCAGGCAGGTGAGGGACCTGTAGAGGTATTTGTATATGGGGGTAGGGGTGCATGCTCAAACATGCTTGTATGTGTGTGAGGGCCACAGACTAAAGTGAGGTCTTTTCCTCAATTGCTTCTCCACTTTATTTTTGAACAGTGTCTCTGGAAGAACAGGGAGCCCTCAGCTAGGCTAAACAGACTGGGAAGCCCTGGGAAGCCCTCCTGCCTCCTACCCTTGTGCTAGGATTACAAGCATGCTGTGCTAGCTTTTTATACACAGTGCTGATGACCAGAGCTTAGATCCTCAAGCTTGTTTAGCAATGCTATCAATTGAGCCACCGCTGTTTTGGAAACCAGTGACTCCCTAAGTATCTCAGACTGGCCTTGAATTTGCAACAACCTTCCAGTCACAGCAGGGATTACAGGTGTGAGGCACCAAAGCCTCCGTTGAAGTCACTTTGAGGAATTCAGAGAATCCTGTTTTCCAGGAAACTCCTGGGTATCAGGGAGATAAGATTTAGAGAGGTAGGAAGTACAGCGGACTGGGCCTCAAGTATGGCCCTAGACCAGCTGCTTAAAGGCATCAAGGGAGACCCAGTAAGATGGCTCAGTGGGTAAATGCAATTCCTGTGAATGGGTAAATGCAATTCCTGTTAACCCGAGTTCAATCTGCGACCTACAGAGTGAAGAGAGCCGACTGCTAAAAGTTGTCCTCTGACCTCCATATGTGTACTGTTCAACCTTGTGTACACACACAATAAATGGTTTTTTTTCCCTTAAAGGTGCAGTGGGATAAAGAAGCAGAATTTTGTGCTCTCTGTGGAGAGAATGCTGCTCTTAGGGGTTTCCCAGGAGCCAAGAGCTCCCAAGAGCATCTTGAACTTTCTCTTGGCTAGAGGGTCCCTTCTTTGTTCCGCAATCCCTCCCCCAGCTCTCTATTCTGTCTGCTCCAGGGCCTAGAACCTTCTCTAATCTCATTCAAGGGTGCCAGGGTCAAAACATGCCAAACAAACACGTCTCGGAGTCCCTATGGCCATTCCTAAAGGTTCTCTATCCATTCAGATTATAGCGCTGGCAAGGTGTCACACAGTGTTCCGGAGGGCTAGGCGAAGCGCCAAGGCTGGCCCCTGCCCTGGGCAGACAAGAACCAGTGTCTGGAGCTCTCTGATGGCCCTGGGCACACTGCCCACACACAGTGCTGGATCTGGAAAATCTGTCTAGGGAAGTTGAGGAGATGATTCAATCAGTAAAGTACTTGCCTTGCAAGCATGAGGACCTGAGTCTGATCCCTAAGAATTTACATTTAAAAAGGTCAGGCATAATGGCACAAATTTGTAATGTCAGCTCTAGGAGGCAGATTCTGGGGCTCACAAGCCAGCCTACTTGGTAAGCTCTAGGCCAGTACAGTGAGAGACATTGCCTCAGAAAACAAGGTAGATGGCATCCTGTGGGACAACATCTAAGGCTGACCTCTTGCCTCCACATGTAAGCACATACATGTACAAACATCACCACACATTCTACTCCTATATAAAACAAAACAAACAACTCAAGGCTTTAGAGTAGGCTCTAGCCTACTCCCTCCTTTACCACGAGGACAAGGACACAGAGTCTTGCTCCTGACAATGCTGCCCTTATTATTACTATTACTCCGTTGGTTAGCTTTTCACTGTGAGCCATCCAAGTTACTTTTGGGTCAAGCTCACTCCATAAGCAAACAATACACTGTCAGTTCCTTTCTTCTTGCCTGTAATCCAGAAGGAATGGGGTGGGCTGGGGAGATAGGTGGGTGAATGTGTAAAATTTTTGATATACAAGTATGAGGACCAAAATTTGATTCCCAAAACTCCCCCCATACACACACAGCCAGATTTAGAGGTACACCCAGCTCCAGGGAAACAGAGACCCATAATCCTTGGGGCTCTCTGACCAGCTAAATCTAGTGATCTTCAGGCCAAGAGACTCTCTCTCAAAAAAGTTAGGCAGATGGCACTTGAGGTTGACAACTCTTGTATACACACATACACACACACACACCAGGCATAAACCCACACATGCACACAAATAAAGGGAAAGAGGGTGTGTACTTGCTTGGAGGAAGCATGCCTAGATGGGCTTCTGGGGTTCCTGAGAAAGGAGCCGGAGCAGCTGGGATGAGGCCTTGCTGGGAGAGTTGGTTAGGACACTTACTCTGTTCTTCTGCCATGCCCTGCCTCCTCCCTGGCCCACAGACCCCAGCTCACCAGGTCTAGAGAAGGTTGCACCGCCCTCCTTCTCCGATGAGGGGATGGTGGAGCAAACAGCCTGCTGACCGTGGGCTTTGGTAGCCATGTCTTTGTATGTTGTTCTTCTGAAGCTGGGTCCCCCAGGCTGGGTGGTTGGACTCACCACACCGCTCAAGCAGTGGAGAACTGTACAAGCCAAGTTCCAGGCAAGCAGGTCCCAGCCCCGCCCAGGACCTGGTGGGATGTGGAGGGTGCTGGTCAATGGCCTTAGGTCATCGGCAACCACACGGAGTTCAAAGGTGGACAGAAAGCCTCTAGAATGTAGGTTGTGAACGCCCCCCCTCCCCTTCCCCGCCCTGCTGTTCTCTGCTTCCTGGGACTTGGCCCTGCAAAAGGAGCAGAGGGAAGGGAAATGACATTTGAGCTGAGCTGGTAACCGCTACTTTGAGAAGTCTGCAAAATGAATAGATCAGAGTTGGATATGGAGGCACGTGCCTTTAATCCTAGCCCTCAGAAGCGGAGGCAGGCAGATAGATCTCTGTGAGTTCAAGGCCAGCTTGGTACACACAGGGAGACCTTGTCAAAGTAAAACAAACAAAAAAGAATAGACCAGGCCAATGAGAAAACTCAGGAGAGTGCCATCAATCCTGTCAACCAGAGTTCCATCTCTGGGACCAACATGGTGGAAGGAAAGAACCGACCCTGTCCTCTGACTGCCACACATGTACCCCCATATATGTACACAATAAGTAAATAAAGGTAATGCAATATTAATGCAATAAGATTTAAAGACAAAAGACTAGATCAAGCCTATCTTCAGATAACAGAGCAACACACCATCATAAAGAGAGATGTGGCACACTTGAGATTTGAACCAGGTTCCTCTGAACCCAGGATCACCTTTGCTTCTCCTTCCCAGGTGAAAGGCTCCAACAGTCAGTGACCTCCTTGCCTCTGGAGACTCCTTTAGCTTAAGGTCTAAAGTGGTGAGAGGCCTCTCAGGGTGAAGCAAGCTGAGTGGAAGGAGATAATGCTCTCCACAGGCGACTCACCACACGCCCCATCCTGCTTAGGAAGATCTCAGCAACAGTCCCCATATCTTAACAAGGTGGCAGCTCATGCTTCAACTCGCCTCCCCTATCCCCCTACCCCTACCCCAACCCACCCTGGTGAAAGCTACTTGGACAAAGCTCCACCCTGTGAAAGCCTGGGGGACCTTAAAGGATCTATAACTTACCTCCAGGCAGGAATGAAGATATTCTAAAGAAACTCTCTTTAGCTATACGACTATTGAAATAATAGACTCCTAAAAATTGGAATTTCCCTGGGAATCTTATACTGGGAGAAGAAAAAGTCTGAAGCCTGGTGGCCTTTGGGGAAACTAGTTTCCTAGAAAGAGTTGTCCCACAGGTCTGACACCTGTCAGATCACCTTGGCAGGAGAGTCGAAGGCCAGACAACCAAGAGAAGCAGGCACATTTGCTTGCCCAGGACTACCTAGCTATACATACCTCTTGCCCGCTGTTTAAACCTAAACTGCTTGGTGGGACCTGGAAGAGGGACTTGAAGGGGCACTGAACCTCTTGGTTCCTCTTTCCAATGTTCCTGCACTGAATAAAGTGCCTTTCTCCGCTTTGCTGTCTCACGGGCTTTTCCTGAGGAGATGCAACACACCACATCGACTCATCCCGTATCAGGAGCCAACCACAGACCAAAGTATGGACAACACCAGAGTTCAGCTGGGTGAACCAATGAATTTTCTTGGGATTAAGTCTTAGACATTGTTCTGTTGCTGTGAAGAAACACCATGACTAAGGCAATTCTTATACAAGAAGGCATTTAATTTGGGGCTTGCTTACAGTTTCAGAAGTTTAGTTCATTATCATGGAAAGGAACATGGTGGTAAGCAGATGCTGGAGCAGTAGCTAAGAGTCCTACATCCTGATCTAGGGAGAGGGAGGAGAAAAAGAGAGAGAGAGAGAGAGAGAGAGAGAGAGAGAGAGAGAGAGAG
>LOJH01013813.1:5609-29069 GCA_001685095.1 Ellobius talpinus
CACACACACACACACACACACACATACACACACACACGATGGGAGCAATGGAGAGGGTGATCAGTTATTATTACTAAGAAGTCTGCAGCCTCTGTGACCCACTGCAGTGCTGTCACCGCCTCTGGGACTTAAAACACTACCCAGTGAGGAAGGAAACCCCACCTGCTGTGGATGACTTTACTCCAGTTTCAGGACCGCAGCAACCAAACCTCTAGCGCTCCTCCTGAGTCATTTCATCTTGGTGGGCACCTCTCTGTGCTCTCAGGCTTCCCTCCTTGAGTGCCATGTACTCAAGAAAGCTATTGCTGGGATACTTGTGGCCCCCTTTCTTCTCTTTCTTGCTCTTTCCTCTCTCCTCTGTCTCCGTCTCTCTGTCTGTCCCTCTCTTCCTCTCTGTGTGTACCTATTTGTCTCTCTCTGTCTCTCTGTTTGTCTCTGTTATTTCATGGAAAAGACTAGTCTCTTAAGGGGACCTTTAATGTTTTTAAAGTGCTTTGTATCGTATCACTTCGTGGATACATTTCATTGCCCCGTGACTATCTTCTGATTTATGTCAGCTGAATCTGATAAACAATATGCAGGGTTTGGAGTGGGCACAATACGGGCCGACATCCTGGGGGTGACACTGCTCCTTTCTCAACTGATTTGCTGTCAGTCATATAAAGTGAGTGCCTCTAAAGGGTTTTGTGCAATGTTCTCTACATATTTCATAGCTTTGGAAAGGTGTTTTCATGGTAGGTACAATTCAATTCAAACATATCGGTCTCCTTTTCAAAGAAACTGCTGAAGATGATCAGTGATTGCCAAATTTATATATCAAATATTACTGTTTAAAATCTTTTATTGCTATTAATTACAAAGTTACCTTTACCCTTCCTCTTCATGAGTTGTTTTCCCCCTCTTTATTCTTAAATTAGTTAAGTTCTTAGCAGGAGAAATAAAATCATCTTTCCTTGCCATTTTCGTCACGCTTGTTTAAAACCATTTGAAGTGACTGGGTCTGTTGAGACAGGCTTCTCAGGGAAAATAAAGATATTTGCCAGTGAATTGTGCTAAAATTCAATGAGACAAGAAACAATAATGGGGAGGAAACTATTGTTTACTTATAGCTGTCTTCGCTGCAGTGTGTTAACTGTGGTAAGAATAATAGCTCTGGCCTCTCCTAAGTTACTGTAGGCTACTTACACATGATCTTTCCTCAATTAATAAAATAGAAACAGGCATTGTTGCTCATGTAAAATATTTTCCAATAGATATTGCTAAGCATCTAATGAGGGGAATTACGGGCAGAGTGTTCAGTGACTAGTCACAGCAGATACTGGGTCCTGGTTTCTACATGAAACCGGATCTCAGGCTTCATGTTGAAAGTGGCTCCCTCTGATATCTTTGTGAGGAGGCTTCGCCCGGTGTTTGGAAGAGATGCTGCCTTCACGATTCTCACCATTTTGCAGACGTACACAGATGTTTTTGAATGAATAACTTTCCTCCTCGCTGAATTTGCACTCATTCAAGAAGTCTTTCTAGAGACATGAGCGCACACAATAAGCATAGCTGAGCTGGGGCGTTATTTCAAACAAGGAAGGATTATTACTAGCAGTGGGGTGTTTGTTCCTACTTTGGGTGAGGGGAACTGCAGAGCAGTGGCTTTCTTAGAAAAGCAGATTTGTCCCCAAAGTAGATAATCAGCCAACAAAGAGCCCTTGACTCGAGAGTCACATGATACAGTGAAGTATCTAACTTTGTTTTCTGCCTAAATCTTGCCATTATTGTTAACCCACGTGTCATTTGGATGACTCAACTCCACAGAACTGATGCTGTCTCTAATCTTCTGATTGCCTATCAGAGTTCTTAGAGCAAGTCATGAATCTGCAGTGGCTCTCATTTCTAGTCCTGTCTTCCTGTGCACTTCTCTGGAGCAGTGCCAGACCGCAATACATCATTAGCATTCACTTATGAATAAATGCACATCTTCCTGTTGCCTCAAAAAAGCAAACTTGAATTCACAGAACAGTGTTTTGCTTCCTCATTTCCTCATCCCTATGTTTTTCTAATCTCGGCAACAGTAACATCTCTTAATAATGCAATTATATGCAAATGAAGAAGTTAACAAAAATGATTGTTTAGGTTCTCTTTTAGAGGAAAAAATGAAACTTCTTATGGAAATTTTAGTTGGGGAGAATTTTCTTTGAATCTCCTAGAATATCTTGGCAGGATGCTTTTTTAAAATGGCAGTGCCCTTTATTCATGGACTAAACAACTCTTTCTAGGGAAATACACTATTTATTTGTGGATAGAGTACTTGCTCAAAATGACTAGCATGTTTAGGAATATAATGTGAGCTGTAATACACTAGAATGTGTAACTGAAATTGTGTAAGTACTTGCATATTTTTATATGTTATAAATGCAACATAAAATATTTCTCTGTACTATTTTATTTTAATGTTTCAATGTTGTAATTGAGTAGTTATTGTTTGGTAGTGGAACTGCATTTTAAGAAAAAGTGAGTGGTGTGGGGACAGAAAAAATAAGAAAGAGAATTAATTGTTTAAATCACAGGGATTTACCTTCATTCAAGCCCTGTCCCCTCTCTTATTTAGGGTGGCAAAATAGAGGAAAGTCAAAGACAGAAATGACTGGCTAACTTTCCATTATGGATTGGAAGGATGCTATTCAGAATAGTAGGATACTGAGAATTTTTTTCCTTCAACTTAATATGAATTCTTTAAAGCAAGCAAAGCTGTATTGTTTTTTTTCCCAGAGTCCAATTATTTGTTGACAAATTTTTCTTTCTCTGTAATCCAAATTTGTTTCTGAGAACCATGATGCAATCTTAACTTCTCTGTCTGAAGCACAATTAAAGCAAGATATTAAGGGCTACATTTTAAGTCACCGATCAACTGTACTTCAAAATAGCTAACTTGTCAATTGTTAGAAAAATTACGTTTGGAAATCCTTCTAGCTTATATACAGATAAGGATACACCACCTTTCTAAATCTTATATGCAAGGTTCATTATCTGCCTTATTATTTATTAATGTTTTGTACAATGGACTATTTTCCATTATTTTGAATTTTTCATGAAAGAAAGCTGTGTCTGTATTTAGAAGTGTTTGAAAAGTTGTTTTTATCAAGTATCATAGATAAATATATGCAAATATGTATACATACACATGTGTGTGTGTATATAAAATATATTGGTCTTTGTTTCTGTGTACAGCTTTTTGTTATAATAACTGACCACAGGAAGATCATCCCTTCGTGACATGGGATTTGTGACGTGAGCCTCATCTTTAGAGTGATACTTACAAATGTCTCAAGTTTGGTATAAGAATTTTGGAGTGATAAACTTTTATGAACCATTTGATTAAGAAATACTTATAATGGCCATGAGTGTGTGGCTAGTTAGTACTTTTCAAAATACTCTACTAAAAATAACTCATTTATTTCTGCAGCCTCTCTTTCATGTCCCATTTTGCATAGAAGAAATACATATTGGTTACTATGCCCATTTTAGAGATGAGGAAATTGAGGCTTTGTCTCCTTAAATGACAGTCAAATTGCTAAACCTACCATATGGCGAAGCTGACATTTAATTCAGGCAGCATCCTATGCTATTCCACTGCTTTTGAATGATTTTTAAATTTAATTAAAGCAATTATATGCTTGTTAGTTTTTGTTAACTTTACATGAACTAGAGTCACCTAAGAAGAAGAAACCTAAGTTGAAGAATTGTTTCCATTTATTTGGCCTGTGTACATGTCTGTGGGTTATTGTCTTGAATAATGATGGTTATGGCAGGACCCAGTTCACAGGGGTGGTGCTAAGCCTGGTGGTCCTAAGGAAGCCAGTAAGCATACTCCATGATCTCTGCTTCATTTACGAAGGTTTTAACTTAGAGTAAATTCTTCAGAAACTCACTGGGAAAGGGGTTGTAATGGAACAGTGACATAGCCTGAACCCGAGCAGGGCTGGAGTGCGGTACTGCACCTTAATGTACTTTTTAATGGACTCAATCATTTCTTAAGGTTGGGCTACTTTAAAATTGGGTAACTTTAAGAACTGATGCTATACTTAAGCAGTTTTAATAGCATAGATGATCAGATACTGAATGTTTTATGCTTCCCATAATATCCTTATAATGTGAACTTCTTGCACTAAGGTCAATGGTATATGTTACTATAGGGTTCATGCCAAAGAAATCTGAGTTTTATAAAAGGTATGAGATGGAATGTTACCTTCTCAATATCATCTCTATACAGTAGGCATCTTGTTATTGCTACATGGACTGAAGCAGGATAGTCCTCAAATTGCTTGTCCAAAGACAAAACGAAAATAAAAACCTTTCAAACATTTTTATACTTACATTGGGCATTTTGTAATCATAATACCAGTCAATGTTTAAGAGACACTTTCTGTTTCATGTTGGTCTCAGTCATCATCTATGAATCATATCTGAAGCCATGTGGAATAATAATCTTTGTGAAATGGAGTGGCTGAACAAAATAAAGGAGTGTAAGGAGTGTGGAAAAATAATTTGATTCAACCACTTGCATTTAAATATAGGGGAGAGTGCCTACAATTATGCCCTCTATTTTAATAAGGCATAAAAGGCAAGATTAACGTTAAAGAGCAGGATCTCTAAAGTGCTAATGAGGAAGCACACCATCCTTTCATAAATAGTAGTGATCACGCTATTTGAGGATAGTTTGGGGAACTGTTTGCAAACCTATTAAAATGTCACTGTGATGCTTTCCAGCACAGCTAGCTCACTCAAGCCACTGAAGAAGCTTACATTGGCATTTATCATAGTCTAAGTACTGTATCAGGCAGGACTGGGTGAGCTGGTCTCTACTTCACTACTGCTTGTTGGTGACCCCTTGGAGCACACTGATTAGACTTTCAAATTCTTACTAATTTTAGATATTATGTGGTAATAGAAATGCCATTTGCAGTCTTTTTGTAATAATCTATACAAAATACCTAGCATAGGTGTTTTGCATCAAATATGAGTCAGTGGTTGATTCTGCTGATAGTATTATGATCTTTAACATCACTGTGACAGTATCAGGAGAGTTAAATGAAATAGCCATGTGCTACATGTTGAATCAGGGCTTCTCGCCTGTAAAACACAGATTCTGGGTATTCTCTTAGTGCTGAACACAAAGAAAGATGTTTCAAAACTTGAGTTTGATTACTAGACTAAAAGGCCCATGTCTGCCATAGAATGTAAGAGACTGGGAGTAGAACTCAATGACAGAGCATTTACTCAGTATGCTCAAGGCTTTAGGTTCCACCCTAAGAAGCAGCAAAAATGGGGCAGGGATATTGAACTTGAGTGAAGGCTCAAAGGCTCATGGGACAACGAATTCACATTCTTTTGTTTGTTTGTTTTTAAGACAGAGTTTCTCTGTGTAGCTTTGAAGCCTGTCCTGGAAATAGCTCTGTAAACCAGGCTGGCCTTGAACTGACAGAGATCTGCCTGCCTCTGCGTCCCAAGTGCTGGGATTAGAGGCGTGCGCCACCACTGCCCAGCATTCACATTCTGTTTAAAGTCTGCCTATAGCTCTTCTGTTGTGTTTTGGTTTGTTTATTTTTGTGTGTCACTATGGAGGTCTAGTATCTCTGGCCTGTAACTCATTATGCAGACCCAGCTGGCCTCCAATGTCAAACCGTCCCTCTGTATTTGCCTCCCAAGTGCTGTTCAGGCATGCACCAAAATGTCCAGCCTGAAGTCCTGCTGGGCCTGTTCTGACAGTATGTGTCCTCTGACATAGGTAAAGTGAAGGGGGGGGAAACAAGGAGTTATTAAAGTCACCAAAATATTTGTTGCTCTCTTTATATTCAATATCAACTAAAAGTTGTGGGAGACACAGATATTCTTCTGACTCTTTCAATTTACAGTGTATAGAGAGAGTTCGTTGTATAAAAAGGAAAAGCTGTGTCTGGGTTGTTGTCATTAAGCAGGTTACTTCTTTTAAAGGTTTAATTTAGTTCTTAGATTTCTCTTTTTTGATAACAATTCAATACAGAAGCTCCACCTACCGTCCACATTTTAAGCTCATACAGCTTAGCTACTCATGATTTTCTGTGTAATGTTTATTTAATGAAACAATAAATGATGCTACCTCACATTTAATCAACATTTCCAAAATCTACCCCACCCCTCTTTATTTCCCTGTGCCTTCCTTGCCACATCCTTTCACCTTAAAAAGTTTCCTTTAGATGAAAGTTCATGCCTTGGTATGTCACGGCTCACTCTTCTCACATGTGTATACAATAGCTACTTAAGCTGTTATTGACCATGCCGGAGGAGCAGCGAGTTGCAGTTTAAATTCCCGGTGTCAGCCCAGCAGAAGGGAATCCTCTGATGGGACAATCTCATTTAGGCAAGGTCACGGGACTGCAGACGCTGCAGTGCCTTCTGCTTCTGCTGTGCCTTTGCATGTTTGCTGCATTTCTCTTTCTCTGGTATCTAGCATGGTGTGCATGGACATGTGGGGAGCTTGACCGCCTGTAATGCAGTGTGTTTGTCTCTTGGAAACATCCCATTCTACTGGGCATTTTTACCTGTGGATTGTCAAGAAGATGACTCCTCCCTAAGCTGTACTGTCTAATTTGATAATAATAATGATAGACTACATGGAGTTTTGATGAATAAAAAAAATACAAGGATAGGTTTCACCGCCAGGGTCTGTGGGTCTCTCCTAAGGAGCTGCATGGCTTGTAGTTAAGTTAATGACTAACAATTGAGTCCCAATAGCCCAGCTAGGTAAAATTCTTCTAACCTTAATGTTGGGAGATGTGTTCTGTGAGTGACATGTCTCTAAGTGGGCAGGCCCTGCGAATGACAAGCATCTCTGTGAGTGACAAGGCTCTGTGAGTGACCAGGCTCTGTGAATGACATGTCTGTGAGTCGCAAGTCTCTGCGATTGACAAGTCTGTATCTGGAGTCCTCTCAGGAGAATGCCCAGCAAGCCTCTAGGTATCTTCTCTGATCTGGATTGTGCTTCTTTAGGGCAGGGCTTTGCTGGATTGTGACCTTCATCCATATGTCCATGTCATTTAGCATGTCATATAAAGAGATAGGGCTTCTTTCTGCAGGTGTCTCAGCATCCGTGAGGCAGAGAACTGAGACACTTGTTGATGGGGGGAGCATATGGAGCAGACAGAGACAGCAAGCAGGAGGGTTCAGGGCGTGAGAGACTCATGGGCCATCGACATGGAGATGTATGATTAAAAGACTTGTATTCATTTTGTTCTTGGTAAACAGTGGGTTCTACGCCACTGTTTCTGAATCTATACAAGATGTATGGTGTCCACATAACATCTATATCTAACTCTTTAAAGAGAAACAAGGTGTCTCCTGTTGTCTAGATAGCTTTGCCAGGAGGACCAAAAATATTAGCTGTATTGTTATTTCCTGATTTTAGTTGGATAGAATTTTATAATCAGATGTTTATCTTAGTGTCTTACCCTATCCACTTTGAATTGGATTGGTAGAGACACTCAGGGGTTACTACAGCAGTGTCTAGTTTCAGAACTTTGAAACTCTTCAAAATAATGGACTTCCCATTCTATACAGCAACAAAGGGCTTGAGAAACTTTATGATGTATTACTTTCTTAATGTTATGTGTTCTTAAGTACTCCATTATTTTGTTCTTGTCTGGTTGGCAAAGTCATCTACCTAGACAACCAAGGACAGGGAGAAACAGAACAGTGACAAGGATTATATGAGGAAACAGACACACACCTGTATTCCTCCTCCTGCTGACCACACTGGTGTGTCCTAGAGACACACGCACCCTGCCTCCTGAGCTCACATTATCTTCCTAGCACTAGCTACCACTTTAGCTCAAGCCATTGAGTGGTCTCACCTGAATCTTGACAACTGCTCCATCAGTCTTGAGTCTCCCTCCTCATCAGGGCCTCTTAAATGCTTCTAAAGATAAACCTGGCCTCAGAATCTTTCTATTCATCCTTGCAGCATCTCCTGCCTTAAGGGTCAAATTCAAACGTATTCCATATCCTTATTATCTCATCCTTACTTTTTCAATGACAAAGTCTGGGACTCATCTGTCACTCTTCCAGTGGATGTCACAACAATGGTGAGTTTGTTTCCAATAAGCAATGGGCCATGTCCCTTCAACATCCATTCTTTTTGTACACATAAGTGTCAATGTTCATTGCTCTTCTAACATTTTATCTTCCTCACCATCTCCATTTTATTACCTGTGTGTTTCTTTGATGCTCATTCTGAAACAAGAATTTATTAGATTTCTGATCATCTGCTATAGTATTGATCACACTCTGTGGAGTTGTGGTTGTTTCAGATTTCTCTACCACATTCTCATATACAAACACTTTCCCCTCAAATGTATCCAATGTATCCATAGTATCTGGAATAAATAAAGCACTAGTCCTAATTTTTTTATTAAAAAATAACCATAGTATTCCTTCATCTGCCTAACATTGATATTCATTTTTCTTACTTGGTAAATTCTTTGATTCATTCAAGAGTTCATTTGTTGAATGACTGCTCCATACTATGGAGTGTGCTTGATGTTGGAGACACAGGGCCTTAATTCTTCTCTCAGGAAACCTACAGGTCGGATGGTAAGATCAATCAGTAAAAAAACAAGTACCTGTTTATGTACTAAATGATGAGAAGAAGAAACTCAGAAGAGAGTCTGAGAAGACTGGGAGAGCAGTCTTTCCTCTGACCTCTCTGGTCAGCCCACTCTCTGGCATCTCCCAATAATCCTTTTCTCTGGTAAGTTCAAGAGTATACTGTGAGCATCCATCAATCAAGATGATTTATTAATTTTAAGTGTAAATTTGGAACTTTCTCTAGGAACGATCTATAAAAGATTATGTTATTTTATTTTTATCTCATACCTTCAAGATTAAGAAAGTTTCAGATGGTTCAATGAACTCAATTTTGTGATTTTTCTTTCTTTTAAGTCTTTTAACTATATATTATAACCACCTTGCATATTTAAGCTCTTTTTTCTTATAGAGCAGGAGACATATTTAATAAATTACTAAGTACTTAATAATTCTGAAAAAAATCTATGGATATTTGAGGTAAATCTGAAATTAAATTATTTTACTGTGAACAAAATAGAAAACTCAATAAAACCAAAAGATGGGCCAATGACATATGATAATCCCAATACAGATGCTTATCTACTACACAAGAAATAGCACCTTTTGGTAAACATATTTCATAGTAAAGATGCAGAAACAAGGCTTTTAGATTGTGTGGCCATTCCCTAGTAAGTAGCCACAAATATAATAAGCAAACAAACAAATAAAATAAAGCAATTAAAAATTAAAATACTGTTAGATCTTCACAATAAGAATTCCAAAGTAAAATTTAAAGTGAAAGCTGGCAGGATTAATTTAGCCCTTTCACACTCATTTTCTCTGTCTTAAATATAAAATGAGATTCTCATATCTGAATAATTAATGATATTTGTTAATGATTTTAATTGATTTACAAGGGAAATAAGGAAATATTTAGCACTGTAATTGTGTGTTCTTCCTTCTGATTTCAGAAAGGATATCTCAAATAAGTCAATTAAATATTTATTCGGGTGGTGGATGCCTTATCTGCAATCTTTAAATTTCAGATATTTCCAAGTTTGGATTATTATTTGTTTGTATACATTGGGGATGGGAGCAAGAATAAGCAGAAAATTCATTCACGTTTCACATGTACTCTATTTCTCCTTTCAGTTTTATACACTACTTTAGCACACTTGTGTTTTAACTGATGTGTAAGATAAGACCAGATGGGGAATTTTCATTTGCAGCAACATGTCATCTCCAAAGAGATTTTACATTTTGAAGCACTATAGATTCAGAGCTGAAATTTCTCAGGTTTTAGTTTACATATTATTTTAAATATGTCAGTATGTTTAGAGTATAGTATATTTGAGATATTTTTGAATGTAAAATTATGTTTTATGTGTCTTTGAAGGGATTTTTTTTCATTTATATTTGTGGTTACTTACTAAGGAATGGCCACACACATCTAAAAGCCTTGTTTCTGCATGTTTACTATGAAGTATGTTTACCAACATCTGTAAGGGGATTATTGTATGTCATTGGCCTATCTTTTGGTCTTTTGAGTTTTCTATTTTGTTCACACTAAAATAATTTTCAGGTTTACCTCAAATATTCATAGATTTTTCAGAATTATCACATACTTAGTACTTTGTTAAATATGTCTCCTGATCTATAAGAAAAAAGAACTTAAATATGTGATATGGTTATAATATACAGTTAAAAGACTTTTAAAAGAAAAATCTCAAAAAAATAAGTTTATGGAACCTTCTTAAACTTCCCTAATCTTGAAGGTATAAAATAAAAATAAAATAACACAATCCTTTGTAGATCATTTCTAGAGAAACATAGTTCCAAATTTATTCTTAAAAATTAATAAATCATCTTGATAGCTCACCATACACACTTGAACTTACCAGAGAAAAGGATTATTGGGAGAAGCCAAAAAAAGGGCTGACCAGAGAGGTCAGAGGAAAGACTGCTCTCCCAGTCCTCTCACACCCAACTCTTCGTTTCTTCTCAACATTTAGTGTGTTAACAGGTACTTGTTTCACCCTGTGCCAGAATGAGCAGAGTGTATGCATGTGGAGGTCAGAGGATAGTCTGTAGGACATTAGGTCTCTCCTTTCAGCTTGTGCATCCTGGGGATTGGATACAGCTTATCATTCTTGTCAGTGAGTGCCTTTACCTGCTGAGTCATCCTGTTGGACAAACAACCATATTCTATTTTAAAAGGTTGCTTAACCAAGAGTTGTATATACTTGAGTGTGTGTGTGTGTGTGTGTGTGTGAGGAGAGAGAAAGAACAAAGTAGTAGTAGTTATGTACAATATGCACATATGATTATTTGACAGTAAAACCTATTACATAAGATTGCTGTGAGCTAATTAAAATTCATCAAAATATTAAAATCGTGGAAAGTTGTACAAAAGGCTTTTTGTATGTTTTAAAGAGATGACCATGTATGTATGTTTTTATGAAGATGTTTGAAACTGGAAATATGCTGAGAAAAAAATGCCATAAAGTTTCTAAAGTGACTAAGATCATGTTGCATCCTGACATCTAGCAGTGTTCTGTACAGTGAGACCAGTCCTGGAATCCTGGCCAGGGTGGTCTTGGACAGATATCCTGAGACTGCCCCTGATACAGTCTCAATGCCAGGCTTCATGAGCTCCTAAAGCAAGCTCAAAGAGAAATAGTTTTCAATGCATTGAGAGAAACTGAAAGGGGATTTCATGGCTCCCCACATTGGACATGGGATCTGGTGCAGAAAAATGCAGCAAAGGTACATAAGGGTCTCTGTGATTGTGGGACCTGGGGGACCTGTTGACACTCATGTGTAAAACAAAATCTATGTTCAGTAATACAAAGGTTCTGAACTATGTCTTTGGCTCCACTGCCTAAAATCTTGCTAAAGTGCTTACCACACATTAACCGATGTTAACAACCCAAAACTTGTCAACTGGCCACTGATCACCTACAATATGCCCGAATCACAATCAACTGATTTAAAAGATGGACTTCAGTAGATATCAGCCTCTCTGGGGACTCAGTGGGCAAGGAGAGAGAATCCATTAAAATAAAAGTTAAAAGAAAGAACCTATTAAAGGCCCCACCTACTATCTACCTTTATCTTTCAGAATTTTCTTTGAACAAACCATTTTTGAAGGCCCTCAGTGACTCTTCATTTTCTTCTATTACTGTTATTATTACTATTTTCAGAAATGAGAACATTTAGGAAAAACTCAAGTTTTCTCAGTGGGAAAAATGGAACAATGAGTCATTTATGCCATTTTCATTGGATTATGGGCACTATATAAGTTAGTGACTTTTATCTATATATCTTTACATGCAGTTACGTAGCTTTATTTTACTTTTCATTGTTCCTCTGAAAAGATTTTCTTTCCCTGATATGAATACATATTTATAAAAATATATTTTATATATTTCATATATATATTTAAGTCACATGGTATATTCAGAAGAGTAGCTGCCAAATTTGAGGGCAACTCTACCAGATAATTAATAACCAGTGTCATGGGTTCCTATTGGAGTGTTGTGTAGACAACAGATGGTGGGAGAAGAATGATGCAGTTGGGATGCTCTGAGGGTGTCGGAAGTCTTTTATCCCTGGTGGAGAGAAGCTACTTCTATGGCAAGCTTCCCTCATACTGTACTTCTTGCTGAGCTTATTTTTCTTCTTGATCCTTCTACCAGTCCATCACACAACCCCTTTGGACTCCAACTTCCACTCTGCATTCCCACCACATTCATTTGACATGTCAGGGATGCGCTTCCCTTTGACCCTGGACAGGATGCTAGCATCTGTGGCTGCCACAGTACCTAACTCACGCAGTAAGTCAGGCTCCATTTACTTTGTCCTGACCTTGTTTTAGTATCACAGATGCAGATCTCTTGATATCACATACAAAGATCATGAAAGTATTTTTTTCTTTCAAATGTAGAAGCTTAAAATGATTACTCTTTTCCCTAGGGAACCTGACTGAATATAAAAGGAAATGAATATAGAGAAAAGTTACTACTCTTCCCTCCTTAAAGGATTTCCTCTGCTTCTAACCAAGTTTGCCAGGAACTAGAAGGTGTATGTAAATTGGTGGACATTCCAATGACTTCACTTGCTGCTTTTCTTACAGATTTGCCACCATCTACACCCTGCTGTCCCTTCAGGATGTGCCATGAGAATGTCATGATAGTGTTAAGAAACTGCTAAGACTTTGGGTATTACACAGAAGGGTAAGAGTATAGAGAGTTGAAATGTTAAGGTAAAGACAGTTTTAACCAATCCCTGCCTATGTTAAGAACACACGGAGCAGTCCAGTTAACACATCATCAGAATAGTGCTCATCAGTCGTTTCTTAAAAAGTGAGTTGCTAATCTGAGGAAGTAAGCAGTCACCTTGCCTATCCCACCCTCTCAATATCAGGCCCCCTTTTATCATTTAAAGTAGAGCAACCGAAAATAGATTATACTGACAAGGAATAATTACTGACAGCTGCATTTAATTAGCAAAGCAGATTCCTGCTCATGACAATAAAGTATTATTACATGTTTAGCTCTAGCAGTGAGAGATGACTTTGCTATCGGAAATGGAAGACCTGCTTTTCCTATTTAAAGTCGCGCACGCACATAGTTTGCCTGGGATTGAGCCTGTACTGCGTGGGAGTGTCTATGGCTCTACAAAGAGAGAGAAAAACAGTAGCTGAGAAGTGTTGTTCCTTTCCTTTTCCTTTCTTTGGGGGAACAGATTGTACGAGAATAAAAAGTAGTTCAAAGCCAGCTATTGGCTCTCACTCTGGAGTTGTATGTCATTGTTTTTATGTTTGTGTGTGCAGGAGTGGAAGCATGAAGGTATTTGGCTATCAGAGATAGAAACAACACTTGCCCATTTGTAAGCTTTTAATTCTTCATCTCCCCCGCCCCGTGCCTTCTTGCCTCTCTTCTACTCTCCTTCTCCTCACTCTCTTTCTCCTTTTCTTTTAATCTTACAGATATTTCTTGGTTACTGAGCATTTCAAAAGCACATATGAGAATTTAGTATACACTCTAAAACCTAAAATTGAATGCATTATCTATTTTTTCGACTTGCTGTCTCCTTCTCTTGTAAGTCCATTAGTCAGCACTACCTTTGTTACTAAGGGTGAACCTACATCACTGGGACCTGAAACATTGCAATTTGTACTTGATATTTGGCAGTAGTGCTTCTTATAATATTGCCTTATTAGCTCTCAGTGAATGAACAGGTTTGGCTGCTTAAAAATGGCTGTCAAGATTACAGAAAGAATCCTACCATTCATCTATATGATTTTCATTATATTTACCATTTAAAAATGTTCCTCACAGATGTCTGAAGTGGCTTTTGTGAAGCTGATGTAGTATGTTTTCATGGTGCTGTCTTAAGTTATATGGATAGTATTTATTTTTAAAACTATAAAAATAGCCTCAGTCTAAAATACTTACGTCTTGTAATTTGTCATTATAAGGGCTATAGTCGTGAAGTCAACTCCTGTATCTATGGCAAAAACAGGCAAGATGAATGTGACCAACTAAGCAGGACTCATAGGGACTGGAAGAGACTAGAGTGACAATTATGGAGCCTGTATGGGTCTGTGCTAGGTCCTTTGTGTATGTGCTGTTATTGTTTAGCTTGAAATTTTTTGTGGGACTCCTAACAGTGGGAGTGAGGGTATCTGACTCTTTCCCCTGCTCTTGGGACCCTTTTCCTCCTCCAGCCTTGATCAGAGGTTCTGTGCCTAGTCTTATTGCATCTTGCTATGCCATATTTGGTTAATATCCCAGGCATGCCTGCTTGTTTTTCTAAAGGGAAATGGGAAAGGAGTAGATCTGGGGAAGAGGGGAGTGGGGAAGGGGACTAGGAGGAGAGCAGGAGGTAAGGCTGTGGTTGGAATGTATTGTATGAGAGAATAAATAGATAAATAGATAGATAGATAGATAAATAAATAAATAAATAAATAATTGAATGAAACCCTAAAATGGTCCTCAAAAGAAATGAGCATCAAACTCTTCAGCCCTTTGCCTTTCTTCTTTGTTTTCACTACCACTCACCCTCTATTGAACATAAACTACAGGGCAAGGAAGAAGCTAGAAGGGCTAAAGGGAGAAAAGCAAAATCATCCCCTGGAGGCTGTGTTCAGTGCAATACCCACTCATTAGTACACTATGACCTCTCTCTTTAGAACTGCAGTCTGAGGCAAAATGAATGTGTGCAAGTGAAAGAATATTATATATCTGTTGTAAAGCATAAACCCTTCCCTTGAAGGGCAACATTTCCTGAGCCTTCCTGTAAATTAGATCTTACTAAAAGTTACTTCTATGACATAGCAGTTGTGTGGATATTAAGTAGTACCACCTTAATATGTATTCAGTCAGGACAGTTTGAGTCCTTTGAATATTAATTCACAGAGCTTCACTAACACCCCAAATGAGAGGCCTTTCATAGTATTTTGATATTTATATTTTAAAGCAAAGTTTTGTTCCTATTTTGTGATTTAGGAACCAAGTGAGGATGGCAGTTCTTCACTATAGGGTTTTTAATTTCATTTTTTATTAATTTTTATTGAGCTCTACATTTTTATCTGCTCCCCTCCTTGTCTCTCCCCTCCCCTTCAATCCTTTCTAAAGGTCCCCATGTTCCCAATTTACTCAGGAGATCTTGTCTCTTTCTACTACCCATGAGGATTAGATCTATGTATGTTTTTCTTAGGGTCCTCATTGTTGTCTAGGTTCTCTGGGATTGTGATTTGTGGGCTGGTTTTCTTTGCTTTATGTTTAAAAACCACTTATCAGTAAGTACATGTGATAATTGTCTTTCTGGGTCTGGGTTACCTCACTTAAATTTTAATTTTATTTTACATTCCATCCAGAGTTCACCCCCCAACTCTTCCTTTGGCACCCACCCCAACTTCCCCCCAGCCCAAACCCCATCCACTCCTCCCAAAGGGTAAGGGCTCCCATGGGAAGTCAACAAAGTCTGGCACATTAAGGTGGGGCAGGGCCTAGCTCCTTCCCCTTCATTAAGACTGAGAATGGCATCCCACCACAGGGAAAGGGCTCCAACAAGCTCCCTCATGCACCAGGGATGGATCCTGGTCCTACTAGCAGGTGTTTCACAGATATTCTAAGCTTCACCACTGTCTCCCACATATGGAGGGCCTAGTTTGGTCCCATGGAGGTTCCACAGCTGTCATGATAGGGCTCATGAATTTCCATGAGCTTGGTTCAGCTGTCTGTAGATTTCTCCATCATGATCTTGACCTCCCTTTCTCATATATTCCTTCCTCCCACTTTTTGATTAGATTCTCAGAGCTTGGCCTGGTGCTTGGTTATGGATCTCTGCAACTGGTTCCATGAGCTGCTGAATGAAGGCTCTATGATTATAGTTAGGGCAATCACCCATCCGATTACAGAGGAAGGCTAGATTGGGCTCCCTCTCCACTATTGCTAGGAGCCTTAGCTGAGGCCATCCTTGTGAATTCCTAGGAATTCTCAGAAAATTGGATTCAATCTTCCTCAAGACCCAGTGATACCATGCCCAGTCATATATCCAAAGGATAGTCAATCATACCACAAGGGCACTTGCTCAACAATGTTCATAGAAATATTATTCACAATAGCCAGAACCTGGAAACAACCTAGATGTACCCAACTGAAGAATGGATAAAGAAAATGCAGTACATTTACAAAATGAAGTATTACTCGGCTGAGAAAAAAATGATATCATGAAATTTTCAGACAAACAGATGTAACTGAATGAGGTGACTCAAACCTCAAAGACAAACACAGTATATACTCACTCAGAAGTAGATATTAGATGTAAAGCAAAGCATAACCAGGCCACAATCTACAGCTCCAGAGAAGCTAGGTAACAAGGAAGACCCTAAGAGGGACACATGGATCACCCTGGGAAGGGGAATTAGATGAGATCTCCTAAAACGAGGGGGACAGTAAAAGAGATGAGAACTTGTGGCAAAAGGATGGTTGAGGGGAGAGAGGGATGAAGTGGGAGAGCAATGAAAGAGACATCATGATAGAGACATCATGATAGAGACGTCATGATAGAGACATCATGATAGAGACATCATGGTAGAGACATCATGATAGAGATGTCATGATAGACATCATGATAGAGATGTCATGATAGAGACGTCATGATAGAGACATCATAGTAGAGACATCATGATAGAGACATCATGGTAGAGGGAGCCACTATGGTATTAGGGAGAAACCTGGTGCTAGAGAAATTCCCCAAAATCCACTATAGGTTTATAAGAGCCAAAGGCTTTTGGTAAATTGATTTTTTAACTTTTTATTTTATGTGTATTGGTGTTTTATGGTATTGTGAAGTTGTCAGATCCCCTGTAACTGGACCTTCAGACAGTTGTGAGCTGCCATGTGGGTGCTGGGAATTGAACCCTGGTCCTCTGGAAGAGCAGTCAGTGCTCTTAACCACTGAGCCATCTCTCCAGCCCCCTGGTAAATTGATTTTTTTAAAGTTTTTTGATCCCTGAAATTTGGGCATGTTTGACAACTCAGTGTTTCAACTACAAAACTTTCCAAAATTAGAGCTAAAATTGGAGTCTACTACTCAACTGCTCTAATTACTGTGCTTTTCTATGCTTGTTCATAAATTAGTACTGAGGGAAGAGGGCTCAGATGTTCATTTCTAGGAATGCCTTTGACTTTCATGCTATTGTTATTTAGAGTGCTAGATTCGGGCATCAAGCAAATAATGACTGAGGGCCTACTGTGTGTAGCAGAGATGAGCAAAGCAGTCTTGTGTTTTCAGTGAGTCAGGCAAAAATTAAATAAATTCTTACCTAAAATTAAATAACGATTAATTTGGTATATCTTTCAGTTTCATCATTTAAAGTGGGAATTCGACTAAAGACAGGAAGTTTTGTTCACTAATGTCTCCTTAGCATGTTAAACTATTTCTTGGCGTATAGTAAGTCCTCAATAAGTACTTGTTGAATGAAATCATGTGTGAGTTGGGAAAAGATCAGAGGAACAGAAAGAGGGTAGGAGAAAAAAGTAATGGAAAGGACTCTTGATGAGGGAAGCTGACACAGTCAAAATCAAATAGGATTAATTAGTTAAATTAATTAAATATAGAGCTCAATCACACCTTTATGAGAGCACAGATGCTGGGTAGAACTGTTTGTTTTCCCTTTTCCTGTCCTTTCTCTGTTTCTTTTATGGTTGGTTTTGTGGTTCGACTCTGAAGTTTCCCCTACACCCATGATTTAAATGCTATCCCTCAGTGTGGACCAATGTCTTGGAAAGTTGTGGAAGTTTTGAGAGGTGTAGCCTGTCTAGTAAGAGAAGTGCAAGGGAAAGGGCTTTGAAGGTCTTAGCCCTGCTCTGAGCTTCCTGGTCCCTGTGGTTTTAGGAATCTCCAACACACACGTCGGATGCAGTGAACTCTGCCCTGCTTTTTTAGTCATGATGGACTGAACCACAGCTGTTCCTTACATGGTTCCCTCGGGTACCTTGGTCACAGGACAAGGAAAGTGTAACTAAGGTTTTGATGGCTGTGTTGTGTGTCTTGAAATCCATTTTATTGGTGATATGAAGAAACAGCATCTTGACAGTGAAATAGAATCAATAAGCAATTTGAACATTCCTATGTAGCAAGTCTTTGGGACATTCTTCTACCTCTAGTGACATTTCACATGAGCAGTTTCCATATTCAGATTCATATTTTATTTCACTTTCTAATGGAACTATCTCTCTAGACCAACATGCTTTTGAAAATGAATTCTACATTAATCACATTTCTAGCCAAACCTTCTTGGACAAATGGCCCAATTTGAATCAACATTAGGCTAAACTATATTTATTCTATATTTAGAACTCCATCAGGCTATGACATGAATCTAGGCTTCTTTTGTGGTCTAAATAGGTTCTTTTTCTAACCATTTGCAAATTATGCCCAAGTATTTGCATCATCAGCATGAGATCACTGTGCCTGTATCACCCTGTAGAGTCTCAGCCTTAAGATAGATATGACACTGGGAAGGATGTGGGTATGTTCAGCAGATGGCAGTGTAACAGTTCATTCACTGAGTCTTGGAGAGTAAACAGACACATTCTGCTTTTAATTCTTGCCCTGAGCCAGGCCTACAGGTTTCTTAAGATTCTTAAGGTCTCCTTTCTCGTAGCTATTGCCCTGGAAGCAACCAAAGACATCATCTGATATTAGTACTTGATTGACCAGTTCTACAGCCTTAAAAGCTGTTCCATTGTTTATTGTCCCTAAAGTCTGTGAGACCACATAAACACCTGGAGTCACTAGATGCCCTGGGTTTTAGTCATACTGACTACTGTATGTGAGAAAAGGTGGCTGTGGAGGCTATTCACAGTTCATCCCTTTTTCACACCACTGTCTTTGGCTACACCTGTTGAGGGTCTGTCAGAAAATCATTACAGGGAGAGAGTATTCATAGGTTTTGCACCTTTCAACCAGTTGTTTAAAAAATCCAAGTAGACCTTGACTGGAAAAGGCAAGAACATTATGACAAGTCAATATCTGGTAAGTGGTACCTCAAGTGCACAAAAGAATTTACTTTTATGGAAGGTTATCTGCAACTATTTTCAGTACTATGAACCCTAGCCCATAGATAATGAAATAATTTGGGGATGAAGGGCATTTATATTTTTTAAAACAGTCAGAACTATCAAGTTAACATTGCATCAAAACATTTTGAGGTCCAAGAATTTTGTTGCATTGCACTATGATTAAAACTCAAAAGCCATGTGTAAATGATGAATCAAAGTGATGAGCTGAAAACAGAAACTTGCCCAAATCAAAAACTCCTCACCCCTCCAGGGCCAGGTTAGAGATGAGAGTTTTTAGAAAAGATATTAAAGGAAACACAGGTGTAACTTTCTCACAGGGTACAGCTTAGCAGTTTCCTGGTTTTCTCATCCAGGCATTAAATTGGATGCCAATGAGACTTGACAGCCTGTTATCTAAAGAGCAACCAGAGTGGATAAGCATTTCTATGCAGTTAAACTTCATATGTGATGATGACCGTAGTAGTGCATAGAACACTGCTTTTGGGTTCTTATTTGTTACATATTAACCCCTTCACTCTTTGAGTCTCACACTCTTGGGTACTAAGAGAGAGCAGGAAGAAGTCGGTCTCCTTTGCATTGCTTGTTTGTTGAAATGAACATGCAACCAGCTTGGTTTACATAGGAAGACCCTGCCCAAACAACAGCAGAAATCAACCCAGAACCTTTGATAACTTTACGTTTTTTAGTTTTCTATTTATTAAGAGAGGAAGTAAGGTACACTGAGCAACCACTATAATGATATATCACATAGCCCTCTCTAGAATCCTGCGAGATGAGTTCTATATCCTACTTTTACACATGAAGAAATGACAGATTAATGAAATGGCTCAAAACTGAGCACTGGAGAATTGAACTCCTATCTTTTTTATTCCATAAATTCATAGACCCTGCCGCCAATTCCCTGCTTTACTATTGCCCACAATTAGGAATGTTTTGAATTCCAGTGACAATAAGTATTCCTGAACATGGTCCTCACAAGCAGGTAAAAACCTTACCTACATTGCCCCAACCTACATTCTTTCTGATCACCCAAAAAAGAATCCTTGCTCCATTAATTTGTCATTAAGAATGTTTCAGGCAGATTTATTCAATGCTCCTTTTCCAATCCCCCAAACAATTATGTTTTGCAATTTCCCCTTGTCACTTCTAGATAAAAAGCCTCCCTTCATTATTGTTCATGGTTCTTTATCTTGGTTGTTAGAAGGGAAAAGGGCTATATTACATTGTGACAAATGACCAGTCTCAATGCTCTCACCTCTCAAAAACATGTTTTCCCCTCTCAATCTATGAACATTACAACCAGAAGGCTCTGACCCAAGTTGTCTACATTCTGAGGCCAATGGTTGGTGCAACATTTAGCAGAAACACTGCCCATCCAGAGGCACAAAGAATAAAGATGCCTGTCCCTATCAGATGCCCCTTAGAAGCAGCACAAGTCACACTTTAGGAACAAACTTCATCTCAAGGTCCAACTCTGACACTGATGGTCAAGCAATTAAATGAAATAGAATATTCAGGGAGGTTCACCCTGTCTATAGCGCTATATATGAGTTCTTGCTACGTTGCAGTAGCATGCAAAGTCATTTTATTAGCCAAGCCAAGAAAGCCTTATGAGGAGACAAGGAATGGTAGATGACAAGAGAGAAAATGTGCTACAGAGATTTCTTTCCAATGTCACTTTCATGAACTCCCCAGCAATGGCCTGCAGGGTTCCTATCCTGTCACAGACTATTTCTTCACAGTTACTGCTTTGGTTGAAAAAGATATTGCTCTTTATCAACAGGGATTTCATAGGCTGTTGACAGAGGTTTCCATCCCACCAGGTCCTGCAGTCATTCAGTCCCAAAGAAACACATAAAGGTCTACATTAATCATAAACTGATTGGCCTAATAGCTCAGGCTTCTTATTAACTCTTTCTTACATCTTATATTAGCCCAATATTCTTTTCTGTGTTAGCCATGTGGCTTGGTACCTTTCTTCAGTGAGCCATTCTCATCTGGCTTCCTCTCTGTCTGGGTGACGACTGCAGACTGAGCTTTCCTCTTCCCAGAATTGTCCTGTTCTCGTCACCCCATGTCTACTTCCTGCCTGGCTACTGGCCAATCAGCATTTTATTAAAAATAATACAATTGACAGGATAAAAGACCATTGCCCCATGGCAATAGGCTGCCCTCCTGCCTTTTTGAATTCATAACTTATACTCAGAATTTGGAATTGCTTTCTCTGATGTCAGTTCTTCAGCTGATTTTTTAAGTGTGAGCAAAGGTAGATTATAACTATAAACACAGTGCAAGGAAAAGGCAGGCCCAGCTGTCTCCTCCAAACTTGATTAGGGAACGTTGTGCAGACAAAAGTTTTAGTATGGTCTTTAAAATTAAGGAGGGTTACATTGCTTTGAAGCTCTCAGCTCAGTGATGGTAGGTTTATTTATTTTGAGGGCTGGAGTGAAACAAATTGGAAATATATTTACTTCCCAAAAACATGATAGGTAGCTACTTTTAAAACACATTTATTTTTCAGTCACCCAGGAAACACATTGCAGCACAGAGAGATTTACTTGTCTGGTATTGGTGATAGAAATTCCAAAAGTGCAAACAGTTCCATTGCTTGTATTAATGCTACTAGAGCAAGTGAGCATTCTGCCTGCAAAGTCCTTTATAGTTTCTGGGCTGCGTAAATGAAAATGTTCTGTGTGGTACATTAATGTAACCCTCACAAAAGAGGCATGATGGGCAGTGATCATATTAAGAAGGGACTTTTCCCTAAGTGTAATTTTAATAATTAATATGAGAGGATGGCTTGATCACATCACTGAGCTATTAAGTAACCAGAATATAGCAGACTGCATGAGTTTCCTTTGCCTCCCATTAGCATGATGCAGGCAGAAGCCATAGTCAGATAAATAGCCAATTGCCAAAGAGGTGTATATATTGTCTGCTGTGAAATTTCTTTAGAACACTTTACACTGTGCCAAACCAAAGATTGTGCAGTAGAGTTCATATAATATCATGTCAATACCTTATTGGCACCTTGTTACATATATCTGTAAAGACCTTGACAGCCAGTGGACTTGCACTATCAGTAACACATAGCAACTACTGAATGCAATGGCACCAATGACTGGAAAGCAATCCCCAGAACCATCAGCTTGCAGTCTACCAAGATACATGAACCTAAGAGCGGCAGCTCCGAATGGAATGTGTTGAGCCCAAACACAAAGATAGACAGTAGTTGAGTAGAGGAGCTGATATCTCTAGGAAGGTTAAATGTGGAGGGCTGTGAAATAAATCCATAATGTCATCAACATGGAAAAACCTAATAGAGAAACAAAACCATTTCTAGTCCTGTAGACTTAAGAAATAGCAAACAGCTTCAGATGTTAAAAAGGCACTGACTCCAAGGTCAGGAATGTTTCAAACACTCTACTTGGTACTTACATCTTATTTGTATACTGCTACTGGGTACAGATATGGGTGGGAGAGGGGCTCACAGCAGTTCAGTTTTCCAGTGTTTTAGTCAGCAAATGGAGGCATCCAAAATTAGTTTAATCTATTAATTTCTTTAAAACAATATTTATTTTTCCCTTTGTAGGCATTGTTCTAGGTACTGAGAACACTTCAGTGTACAAAAGAAAAATTGAGTACTTTCCATACACTCAAATACAATTAAAACATACTAAAATGATAAATCTTTGAGAATAAAATGACTTGTAATATACAAAATTAAGATTTGCATGCTTGAAGAAGGAAACTAAAAAGAAATCACAAACTATCTCAGATTTGAGTATAATAAAGGGTTATTTATTTAGGGGCAAACTCACAGATCACAATCCTCTGCACAAATGGGAAACAGAAACCAAATCACTCCACTGGAAGTGAGGCCAGACCCATGCTTTACATTGGCATGCATAGTATAAGAAGCCATGCCAAAGTGGGTGGGTAACTTAAAGGCTACTGGCTGTGGGAATTCCTACAGCACCACTCCTTTTGTTTAAATAAGAGAGTTTTAAGCCTAATACAAAATTATATACAATAAGAACAAATATCAGGTATAAAATAAGAATTACAACCAGCATAAACAATCAAGCAAGAAACAGGTGATAAATGTCTCAATAATTATCCTATTCTAAGGAGTTTAAGTCTTGTATTATAAATAACTTGATCAAGTCTCATGAGAGGATGTTGCAAGAGTGGGCCCATTTGTTCTTCCTGGCAGCCAGGCTAGCTTAGCCCTGAAATAACCACACAGAAATTATATTAATTAAATCACTGC
>LOJH01013814.1:0-11844 GCA_001685095.1 Ellobius talpinus
CAAAGATGTGTTGCATTCTTTTATGTTGCATTTGTTTAACTCTGTAAAGCTGTTTTACTTTGCCTGCCTATAACACCTGATTGGTCTAACAAAGAACTGAAGAGTCAATAGCCAGGCAGGAGAGAGAAACAGGTGAGCCAGTAGGCAAAGAGAATAAATAGGAGGAGAAATCTGGTCTCTGGAAGAGTGAGGGGAGGAGGGTAACACCAGGGGCCAGCTACCTGCTCACACAACCAGACACAGAGTAAGAGATAAGAAGTTCAGAGGTAAAATGTAGTTAAAGAGAAACAGGATAATTTAAGTTAGAAAAGCTGGCTAGAAATAGCCAAGCTAAGGACAGGCAYTCATAAATAAGAATAAGTCTCTGTGTATTTATCTGGGAGCTGAGTGGCAGGCCCTCAAAGAGTAAAAATCCAACTACACTTCTCCTTTCTCCTATCTACAGTGGGAGTGATTTCTGCATTTTTTTCTGTCCTGGTTCTTAGACTATGGTTCAGGAGGTTGTGGGCAATGCTGGAGGAAGGCAGGGCACAGATTTGCCTGTTTTTACCACCACTAATCATCAACTGGTGAAGTCCAATCTTTGGATGAGATCAGAATAGAAGTTCTGCTATAATATCATATTGTGCAAGCTTTTTGACAGAATAAAGGCAAAGCACTAAGTGATGCCCAGGAGGTCTATGTGTAGCTGAATGTTTTAGCTGATTACCACATAGTTGGTGGTGGTGGTGATGGTGATGGTGGCAGCAGTGTTGATGGTGGTGTGTGTATGTCTCTTTTTGTTTCTCAACATGCACTCAGGCACCATTTCCAGCCCTCTTCCACTTTTACATGGCCATGTGATTGAATTCAACTCAATGAGATGTGACAATCCATTTCCAACCCCCCTTCCACTTTTACACAGCCATGTGATTGAATTCTGCTCATGAGATGTGACAAATGACACTTGTTAAGCCTAGCCCATGCTACCTCCAGGAGATACATGATGCTTTACTTTAGCTGAAGAGGAATATCTGAAGTGATATTTCATTTGTATTTTAATAAATAAAGCTTGCCTGAGTTCAGTGAGTAAAACAGCAGCACTGATCAGCCTTACAGACCAGGCAGTGGTGGCACACACCTTTAATCCCAGTAGACACACTAATTTGCCATAGGAACTGCGCAGTTAATGGTGCACACCTTTAATCCCAACACTAGAGAGGGTTATAAGACAGGAAAAGACAGCTCTCACACACAGTCTCATTCTGAGATTCTTGATGACAGGATTGTCATCAGACTGTAGTAGAGGCAGTGACTGGCTGTTTTGCTTTTCTGACCTTCAGGTTGAACCTCAATTTCTGTCTCTGGGNACTGATCAGCCTTACAGACCAGGCAGTGGTGGCACACACCTTTAATCCCAGTAGACACACTAATTTGCCATAGGAACTGCGCAGTTAATGGTGCACACCTTTAATCCCAACACTAGAGAGGGTTATAAGACAGGAAAAGACAGCTCTCACACACAGTCTCATTCTGAGATTCTTGATGACAGGATTGTCATCAGACTGTAGTAGAGGCAGTGACTGGCTGTTTTGCTTTTCTGACCTTCAGGTTGAACCTCAATTTCTGTCTCTGGGTTATTATTAATAGTGCTACAGATATCCTTACCCTACATTGCTTAGCAAGAAGTCATACAAGTCTAGGACCCAGGATGACTGAGAGGATTATGTGTGTGCATGTACACAGGAAACAGATACTGTGCAGTAGACAGTACGCACATTCACTGTGTACAAACATCTATATAAAACACACACACACACACACACACTACATTCATCTAATCTTCCAATATAAGGTCCCCATTATATTACAGTGTGCAAACTGATTTTTTTAAACTAAGTCATTCCCTCAAGCAATGATCTATCCCAAAATGCTATAGGCATTGAGGCCTGACTCAGAGAACACTGTCCAAATCAAGGGCCAGGCTAAATTACACAGCATCTTGTTAATATCACTTCCATACTGCTCATGAAATACTCATTAGCCTTTCACCATACACCAGATGCTGCATCTGGCATTTGAGAAACTTGGTGGGGATGATGTTATCCCTGTTCCCAAAGAGATCGACAGCCATACTGTAGTGGCTGGAGTTGGCCTGTGTGGGCCCCTTCTCTGCTCTCATTTTAGGCTTGAGGTAGTTAGTCCCTTCCCCCAAGGAGCAACTGAATTCTAGAACGGACCTGAAGCCCCTTCTTCCTTCCAAGCCACTCAGGAGCCTACCTGTTTGCAGGAGCGAGTGGGGTGTCCTTGGGAGGGCAGCAAAGGGCTCAGAGGTTCCATACTAGAACAGCTCAAGCCTGGAGGCAGAACTGCCCCCATTTCTCTCTCCACTCTGCCACCTCCTCACTAAGGGGCTTTTTTTCTACTGGCAGCCTCACTAGTGCACATCCACATTTAGATAAGTGGTACTGAAATAAAATGGACTGTAATTATTGTTATAGATTACAGTAATTATAGACAGGGAAAGGGCCGATTAGATTGCCACTCCTTCCCTCCCTCCCCAGACAGACTAGCTGATTGAAGGAGATTTGTGTAGAACACAATAAACATGCTGCGAGCTGTGGATGCCGCTATGACCTCCTAGGGACCCACAGCAAAGGGCAGGGCCACAGAGCAGAGGTGGTAGGAGGGAAGGGCAATCAACCTGAAAATAAACCAGTCATTAAGGAGTAGAGCCTCTCACCCTCCCGCCTCGAGGTCATGCCCACATATACATCACGATTGTGGCAGGGCTGGCCCTGCCTGGTATATTCAAGCCATATAACTGCTTGATTGGTAGGGGTCCTCCTATCTGTCTTCTTGCTCTGGTCTCTGTCTACATTGGTGTCATGTACACCTGCCGGTCCTGTATCTAACAAGGACAGCAGTAACATTGGTAAGGAGCTTCCTTCTCGACACAGGTCAGCTGGAGAAGTCATTCCCATTCATGGGATAATGTAGTGAGATCACAGACAATGTCCAGGGCCGACAATGCCTGGAGGGGCGAATCTCAGCAACAGTGTCTGCACCTTCTCTTGCCCTGGCCATTCTGGGGCCTAGCCAGACCTGCTGGGGCTCTCATTCTTACTGCCCCAATCTGATCAATTTATTCTGGCTACAGCATCTACATTGTGCCCTTCATCTGTTGCACAGTAGGGTTGTCACTGGCAAGGCTCCTTCTGCATACTGGTTCCAAGGTCAAGGTATCTATTATTACTCCCCCTTCCTTGAGGCCTGTTTAGTATCCACCAGCAGGATAACTGGAGAGTAAGGAATACCTCCGGCCCAACCAGCCCCATCTCCCCTTCCATAACCCAATATTTTAGGGCTACCCATTAGTGTACATCATGTCGGTGCCAAGCTATGCCCAGCCCAGCAGTTGCCCACTAGCTAGATGTTTCCCATAACCCATGGCAAGCTGCTCCCCTCCACACCGAGTATGCTGTCCACTGGAAAGGCCCTTTTCTTGGCCCCTTTCCACCGCTCTTTATCATAGGTACCATGGCAAGTATGACGACATCCCATTCCAGGGCCTGAGAAGGTCCTCTATGGCTCAGAGAGTCTGCTCCCAAAGTATCCCCCAGGGATCGGCCCTAGTAAGCTCTCAGCTCCTGTCTCCCATCAGTACTTTGAACTGCTTGTCACATGCTGAGCGTTTGCTTGCTCATTGGTCACCCTCCAGAGACCATAAAGTTTGTGAAAATAGAAGTTATTTTGCCTTTTAATTACCCCTTAGCTGAGTGTCTGACACCAGCAGACACCAATTAAGACTTGATGAATTAATGAAAAAGTCAGGAGTTATTGGATGCCTAGAAGCATCTGGCCTTTTACCTTCTTGATTTACTTCTTCCAGATGGGGAAACTTTTCAGTAGGGTTGGGGCCGGAGGTGCAGGAGTTTTCTCAGAGGCAAGGCTCATCTAGGTACTAGGTGGAGAGAGGATAGTATTACGGGTTCCAGTGAAGTGGGGAGAGAGTAGGGGAAGAGGGAGAACCCTGTGTTTCTCTGGTAAAGCACTTGAGCTGGACACAACACTGAAGCACAGGTACTCTACTTCAGGAGGTAATTGTACCCCTGTGATACAGTCTTAGTTGGTGGACACAAATCAGAAGCCCTTTAATCCAGTGTGGACTCACCCCCACAGAGGTGGGAACCCCAGTCTCGATTTTATGGCTAAAGAATCTGCTCACAACAACACACAAGTTCATCATTTTCCCTAAGCTTTCCAGATCCCCACTTGGGCTGCTTTTGTTTGGAACTCAAACATCTGCCCTTTGGTTTCTGTGTTCCAGAGAGGGCATCGGAGTACAGGTGTACCCCAAACAGAAGTACAGACATACAGATAAATATATAGAGGGGAAGGCTGTGTAGACTGGGAGCCTCAGTGGTATCAACGCACTGTCCTGCAATGAAACCCAGTTCCTATCACAAGACATCCAGAGGCCAGAATGCCTAACACATGTAACTCCCCTCACCTTGGAGACATTTGCAGGATGCAGAGTCTCAGAAAGCTGTAATGTGTCAGAGTGTCAAGATCCTGTATCTCCAGGAGCAGGGCCCATGAGGGCAGCTTCTCTGTGTGGGATGTGCATCTACCCACAGTGCCCGGTGGCTCACTGATAGGAAAACGTAGAATATGTCTGAACTTTATCATTCAGACATCACTGGTGATGGAAACCAGAAGAAGAGATTTATTTCATGTGATAAATGCACTATTGGGCTTGACTACCATCTTTCCTAGAGAATTCCTGGCTATCACTGTTGGGTAAATTGAAGTAATAATGCCTGGTGGATCTTGCGTGTACTTCCATCCATATCCCAATCCTCTGAGACATTGTGAGTGAGAGCTATTGGCCCTGGTCACTACTTAGATCCTGGGATGTGAGAGGATGTGGGTTCCCCTGCCCTTGGTACTCTGTCCCATCTCATATCCTCAAAATCCTTCAGGGCTTCCACAGGCCAGGCTAGCTCCTGTTTCACCTTCCTCCTAGTCCTGTCAGGCAGTACCAATCATATGAGAGAAAATGAGATCTTTACTCTGTATTCAGCCATTCAAACCCCATACACAATCATAGCTACTTGTGTGTCTCTTACGAGAGCTCTCAAGGTTTGCCATGCCTGGAAGCTTTCTTTGCGCTGTTCTTTCCCCAATCTGGAATGCAGTTCCCCTGGCTCTTTATGTGTCTTTCTACAACTCCATACTTAGGAGTTGTATGTTGTATGTACTTGTGTGTTATTACTGGTACTTGTTGTATGTACTTGTATGTTGGCCCCATCAGAAAGTGTCTGCAGATGAGAATATACAAGACCATTCTACCACTGGCATGCCCCTCCCCATCACTACGAGAGCTCCTCTGCCTGGTCAGAGTTTGGGAGACTACTGATCAGGTGTGTTCTTGCTTATGGACTATCTCTCCTGAAGAACAGGACCCTCAAGAAAATATAGACTAGTCCATCTTCCCATTTTCCTGTCTGCACTTCCTAGTGTGGTGCTGCCTCAGAAAGTTAGTGGCAGAGTTGCTGGCTGAGCGTTTCAACTTACTGCAAAAAGACAAATGATAATGCTTCAAAGGCAAGTCATGAACTGAAGGCTTCTTCAGGCCGGAGTATCTGGGAAGGTTCTTCTTCCTTGGGCCATTGACTTACTTTTTCCTTAAGAGAGCCTTGGAGTAAGACCTGTTTGCCACTTGCTGTTGCTAGTGAGGTATACAGGTGCATCAGGAATCACTAGGGCTGACTTGGAGTAACTGGCCAACCCTTGTCACCTGAGCCAATGAACACCAGATTACACCAACCAGAAGGGCTTAGGCTGTTTGGAGGCTGTTCACCCAGCCAAGACTCAGCAGAAAGAAAGAAATGGGCAGGGAATTCAGTGGTGGAGGGGACAGGGTGGGGTGTGTATGGTGTACACCTACCTATCTTTCCACCAGCTCCATCATGGATAACTGCCCTCATTTTTTTCTTGCCCTGATTTCCTTCATTTCTTAATTAGGAAAAACATGAAAAATATCTTCAGTTGTGCATTAAGTATTTCTGCACAAGGATAAGCTTTCACTAATCCTTTTCTGGAAATGAGGTATGGTCTAAATAAATAAAAATAAACAAGCTCTGTCTTCCCCCGGGGTGCCCCACTCTGGATTTAGGTCATCCGCATGTGTATTTATGATCTATTTTCAAATTTACAGATTCTGACTGTGTAAGCAGGAACTGCTGGGCTGGCTCTGCGGCCAGGGCACCTGCCAGAGCTGCTGTTCTGCAGAGGCCCCATTGCTTACGTGCAGGTTCATCCTCCACTGGAGAGATGCTAGAGGTTCGGCAAAGTGGAAGGGCCTGTCTGCCTCTAGATTTGGGCAGCACTTCTAAGACAAAAGGTTAATGAGGAATCCAGAGTTGTCCCCTCCCTGTCTTAGCTCAATTTAAATTGCCGAGGGCAAAGATTGTCCCCTATGGGGACCAGTACACGTCACAAAGCACTAATGCACAATCCCTGTGCTAGATTAACTCTTGCACTTGCCCAGCCAGCTTGAGATGGGACCCTTTCAGTTATGACCTTGTGATTACTTGGCCACAAGAGAAAGAGCCAACAATCAGCCTTCGGGGGAAGAAGAGGGAAACTGAGTTCATTCAGAAATTCCCATGGTCAGGAGAGGAACAGACACTGTGTAATTTGGGAGTTGCTTAGTAAAGAGAACTAGAGGCTTGGCAAGAGGTAAACAGTGGCCCAGGCATAGCCTCAGCCATGTGGATACCCCACCTCACCCCTTCACACAGGCAGAGTATGTTTAAAGTACAGTCCAACTAGTGTACTTCACAGAAGTCCCAGGGTAGGACCCATTACCCTCATTTCCCCTCACTGAAGAAACCAGGGCCCTGTGACAGCATCCACACCTTCATGTGCCCTTGGTATTCATGCCTCTCCCTGCATTTGCAGGGAGGTCTGTCCTCTTCTGTTCCTTAGGCTTGTAGTAGGGAGCGGGGCCCCTTGTTTGTCCTGGCTGCCCCACTAGCTTACACCCAAAATAATCACACAGAAATTGTATTAATTAAATTACTGCCTGGCCCACTAGCTCTAGCCTCTTATTGGCTACCTCTCACATCTTGATTAACCCATTTCTATTAAATCTGTGTATCTACACATGACTGTGGCTTACCAGCAAGATTCTTACCTGTGTCCGTCTCAGGCCAGAGATTCATGGCGTCCCTCTCTGCCTGCCTTCTTTCTCCCAGCATTTAGTTCTCTTTTTCCTACCTATCTAATTTCTGCCCTATCAAAAGGCCAAGGCAGTTTCTGTATTCAACCAATGAAAGCAACACNTCTAGCCTCTTATTGGCTACCTCTCACATCTTGATTAACCCATTTCTATTAAATCTGTGTATCTACACATGACTGTGGCTTACCAGCAAGATTCTTACCTGTGTCCGTCTCAGGCCAGAGATTCATGGCGTCCCTCTCTGCCTGCCTTCTTTCTCCCAGCATTTAGTTCTCTTTTTCCTACCTATCTAATTTCTGCCCTATCAAAAGGCCAAGGCAGTTTCTGTATTCAACCAATGAAAGCAACACAAATACAGAAGGATCTCCTACACCATAGGCTGATACTGCTTCAGACCTTGATTTTGAAGATCCTTGGTCTGGAAGCTGGACCTGAAGCTCCTTACTATCTGAACTATGAAGCAGGGCTGAGACCATTTCTACATGTTCTCTTATAGACCCAGCTCCTCCACCAGAGCACACAGGAAAACTAAACTGGTAGACATGGGGGCAAGAACCAACCATCAGCTACAACTATGTGGCAGGGCAAGGTTGCATCTCTGTGCATCCCCTGCCATTTCCTATCACCCAATCCTATGATGGGCAAAGACCAGAAACTCAGTCAACACATATTGAGCAGAGTGATTAAATGAGATGATATAGTTTGCCAAGCACCTGCAATTTGTTACTAGGTAATTGTTCTCAGGGGGACTGGCTCTATACCCAGGGCCTATTTCCGGTTAAAAAGTGGGGGCCAGGGCTTGCAAAGAACAAATAAGATGTGCTTCTGCAGAGAGACTACTGGAGAGAAGCAAAACTGGCAAGGAACACATGAATCACAGAGATGGCCTGGTGCGTAGAGAACAGGACAGCAGATGGTATGGATTGGAGAGGAGGGTTCAAGACCCGCCAACATGGAGGGTCAACACATGCTGAGTCCCTGGGTGTGGAGCGGGCCTTGTCTAGGGACAGACCGGAAGCCACATGGCAGTGGTGGCCAGGCCTTTGACCCTACCTGTTTTCTGGCTTGGTCAAGGGTACACAGTAAAGAATACTCATAGAGCAAGCATCCCAAGACTGAGAAGAAGGTGGCTGCTGACTGACACCCAGTCTTAACATGCTGTGTGGAATATCTTACTCAGCATCCCCCTCGTCTACCATGCCATCCTCATCCTCCACACTGTCTTCATCTAGTCCTTGTCCTGAGCTACACAGAATGCCCTGTATCCCAGCTCCCTCTCTTCTGTGAAGGGAAGATCCCAAGATACCAAGCAGCCAGTTTCCACCACTATGAGAGAAAGAACAGGTACTCCTTGGGCCCTAATTTTCTAAGAACATGGGTGAATTTCTCCATGGCTCCCCTTCTATGGCCACCTTTCTTTTTTTAATTATTGTTTTAACCCACTGAGTCCAATTGATGCTGGCCATATGCCTGTAGGTGTAGGTTCATCCACTGGGGAATGAAGAACCTACTAGAGGCCATACTCCCAAAGAAAAGTGACTCTCCTATCAACTGCTAATAGTTCTTCAGAGATGGGATGATAATTAGGAAGGAGGCAACAGCAAACATGTAAATAGAATGCCTGCCCCCAAATTGATGCCACAGGGAGAAACCAGCCCAGGGAAAAAAGGAATACCAGAAATGTAAATGAAGAAATGTAAATGCTATGGTGGTGAATTATCTCTTAGGGACAAAAAAGATTAAGAGTTTAGACAAATATGTTCCCAACCTCAAAGATTTCATAGATAACAAGGTCTCTGAAAGGAAAAAAAGAAATCTAAGAGATACTGGAGTTCAAAGAAGAGATTATTAAACAACAGATGGAGATGAAATCCTAACAGTGGGTTTTAGAAAAAGAACAAAGCCAGCGAGGGATCCAGAAACCCATTTAGAAATCACAGAGGAAGGACTAGCACCAGAGTTCAGGGAAAGGGAAGCAGCCTAGGAGGCTTAGTCCCTGAGTCCTGGGCAGGAAGCCAGACAGAGGGGCTGAGGGAGCAACGTCCAGAGAGGAAGCATTGCCTTGGGCTATGAAAGCCTAAGTGTGGCCCTAGCCTTGAGCTAAAGATCTCCACTCAAGCCAGTCAGCCAGTGAGGCATGACTTTCACACATCCTTCTTCTGCGGGGCATGGATCCCTGCGCCCCTGGGGACCCATCACTCCCCAGAAGGTTAAGCACCTCTGCTATCAAAGTCATCAGAAAGCCATCTTGACATACAAAGCTCCTACTGATGACAGCAGCAGCAGTAAGGAAAAAGCTGTAGCCATCAGAGCTGCTGTCCCTGTCTCTGGGTGATGCCACGTGACTCAAATCTCAAACTAACATTTTCACCAGTGGAGGGAGCCCTGGCGAAGTGCCTTTTGGTGACTGCTAAGTGCCTTTTTTCTTCTTGGCCCTGCATGTTGTGAAGGCGTTGGGTACTGGTACCAGAATCAGTTTTCTTGCTCTGAAATGCAAAGATCTGTCCTCAGGTACAGTGCAGTCTTTATAGCTTAGATATACTGCACAGACTGAGAGTTACTGAAACCCTCAGCTCTCTCCTCTCCTAGCGTTGCCGGCTATATGAACTAAGAGCTGTAGCTCTGTGTCACACAGAGGTCCAAGGAGAATCAAGGCAGGCTCACTCACTCACTTCACAAGGGAAGCTCTCAGTCATTGCCCCCTTGAAGTCAAAGCTTCCTGCTCCTGGGGTCCCAAAAGAACAATGGCAATAGCTTTCTAGAGAGTTCTGCAGCAAAGTGTTGGGGAGCCTAAGTCTATGTGCATCAGAGGATGAGGCTTGGAAAGGAAAGGGGAGGTGAACATAGAAGTGACCACAGCGAGGATGATGCAGGATGAGGCAGATGCCCACTCTGTCTCCTGCTCTGGAGCTCCGCCACACCTGCCTTTCCTGACTCTGGGGAACTTTTACAAGATCCAGCATCTGTCTGGCAAACAGAAAGGCTGGCTGTCACTATCAACCATGGGTGTTGCTTGCAGAGAGTGGAAATATGCCTGCTCTCTGGGTTCTGGCAGGGATAATGGATCCTGTGGCCTCTCCAAGCCTACCTTGTGCCGGCATATCTAAAAGGAGTCCATGATCCCGACACAGGACACCCACAGCCTCAGTCAGAGCAACTATGTATGGGTTCATCCCAAAGTAGAGCATTGTGAAGCATGCTGTGGGGACGTAATTAACTCTCTGCTGGGAATTAGCTGCCTACTGCCCAGAAATCATCTCCAGTCCACCAGGCACAGTATTGACGTACTACTCTCTAGGTCAAACTCCCTGAATTCCACCTATCAATCACTTGCTCTCCTAAAATCTTTAGTAGTCTTCCTGTGCAGACCAGTACCCTTGTTTCTCCACTTGACTAATGGCTACTTTCTATTTTAAGCCCTTAGAGACAAAATGTGCGACTTTACCCATAAAATCCAACACAGTCCTGGAAGATAGTCAAGAATGATGTAAGTAAAAGATGAGAGTCCGGTTCTTGACCCGAGAGTATTTGCATACCGTCTCCAACTTGCATGCTGCCTGATGCTCACTCGGAAGCCCCACCACTCAGCATCTTTATTATGCTCCTGGGTACTAACCATGTTTAGATGGAGCCTATTCTGTACTCTATAATGCTAGCTACTCCTGTCACTGCAAAGAGAGCAAAGTTCCAGGCAGAGAGTGAGGAGTGTGAGGAAATATGAAATCACTGTTACAGTAGGAGCCATCCATACAGAGAAAGAAAACTCACTGATGTTGGCTGGGATAATTCATCCTGGTAAGGCTTCCAGAGAGGGGCTCAGGTACTCTACTGGGCAACAGCCACAGCAAAAGCCCCAAGACAAATGAACTCAGGAAGATAAAAACAGACACACAAAAAATTAAACTGATTTCTTTACTACAGGCTTTTAATGTGCTAATGTGTGACGTGCATCATGCTAAGACAGATTGAAAATAGGGAGCTTTCCAGTCTGAGCTCTCCCCAGGGCCCTTCCTCTGGGAAGCATCTCCATGAAGCCATGCTGTTCAGAGCCACTTTTGGAAAAGCCAAATTAATCTCTCCGAAAGAACGGGTGTTCCAGTGGATTGTTTTTGCCCAAATGAAGGCTAGAGATTTTCCCCTGCTGAGGTTATTTAGTTAGCCTCCACAAACCTGCCATAATAATTTAAATATCAAGTTTGTTACCCATCATCTTAGCTTCTTAATGTGACCAGTAACCTAATCATTTATATGATTTATAACATCACGAGAGAAAAACAAGCCCCACTATTTCCATCTCTGGTACTGAAATACGGAGCCTCAGTGTCGACAGAGGAAACATGTCTGGCAGGGAATGTTACCAGGATCACACTCACAATGAAGATAGTAATGAGTTTCATCGGCATGTGTCTGCGCTCATTCCGAGTGACAGGCTGTGACATCACACCCAAAATATTGATGAGATGGGTGTCTGAGGAAGAAAGCAATTCTCACACAGGGAACATGTTTGTTGAGTGCCCCCTTTACCTGATTATTAACATTAGTGTCCAAAGGATTGATGGACAGAATAATGCTACAGTAGCTTGTCTCTACAAAAAAATGTGGAAATTGGATTCCCT
>LOJH01013814.1:11963-24568 GCA_001685095.1 Ellobius talpinus
ACAGAACGACTTTAGTAAACAAGAGTGGATGCTTCAAAACAAGCCTGTTACAGTGCCTCAGTTTCTCCTATGTGTGCTTGCTCACCAGTCACTCTATCAGGAGTTCCTACCACGTGATGTTATCTACCACGAGGCTGCCACCAAAAGATGCTGGCATCATACTCTAAGCTTGCCGTATTATAATCAAAGTAAACTTATTTTTCTTTATAAAGAATTCAATCTCCAATATTTTGTTAGAGAAATAGAAAACAGCCTAAGGCAAATAGCTGTTAAGCAATGTAATAGAAGTGTCTTTTTCTTTAATTTTATTTTTTAACCCATCGTTGGTGGGGGTTAAATAGTAATGAATTCAAAGTTTTAGTTCTAAACCAGAATCTGGGTACAGCCAAAGCATACACTGGGTGCTGCTTTCAAATGGTTGCTTTCCCTGCCCCAAAGTGTGATTTATCAGCCTCTTAGGTCTCTAACTTAAAATAACAGATGATACCTTCTCTGCTCAATTAATAAATAAATAAAATATTTATAAAGACAAAGAAATGATAAGGACATAGACAGATGAAGACTCTACTAGTTAGTCATTGTCCTATTACAAATATTTAGGTGATTTCTACCTGTAGCACACAGTGAATGGATATGGATGGGGAAACTTAAATCATTGGGCTGCCCTCCATTCTTTTCTCCAAAAGTCACTCTGGAATCACATAGGCGTATATTCAAACCTCCCTGCCCCTTCCGTGCTTACTCTTAAGATTAGAGGCCCAAGGCTACACAGTGATTCTACTGCTATTTTTCCTGCTGCCAAGGCAGCCACATAACTTTCTACATTTCCCTCAATCAGTGACGTCAATGAATCACCAAGATTGCTTCACAGAGCATCAGTCCTACAGGATGATGTTTAGAGATTGTTTATCCCCATCTGCAGAAGCTATGGAGCTACTAATAGCTCAAAAGATGCCATTCAGTAAAGAATCCTGCTTTGGTTCTGTTTAATTCAGTGCATTCCTCAAACACATGTAAATGCAAAGGACTGTAATTTTACATTAACATAAATTCATCTCCTAAAGAACTAATGTTTCTTGAAACATATTCTCAGACATATTTTAAATCCATTCTGGGAAAATTGTTACTGTATCAGAACAGAACAAGAAGTGGAAGAAAAATAAAGACAATCCATGGAGCAAAGAATCCTGGGAGATGTAGTTGTACACAACTCTGAGACAGAGAACAAATCCCAACATGAATTGCAGTTGCTTAGCAGTAATCCAAAGAAGGTGACCATGGAAAGAAAACTGTAAGATGTAGCAGACAATATCGTCAAAACAAACTAGGAAATGTACTATGTGTACTGCTTGACATTTGTATGCACATGTGTGCTAGAAAATACAAACACGAGGAATCCAGAAGTTGATGGGAGGTGTCTTTCTTAATTGTTTCCATCTTGAGTTTCTTTTTGAGACAGGAACTCACTGAAACTGGCATTAACTGATTTAGCTATGCAGTGAGCTCACAGCATTCACCTGCCTCCATCTCTCTGGTTGTGGCATTAGAGCTGCACAGAATAATGAGAACAGCCTTCCTGGATCATAGGTAAACAGAACACAGTGAAGACGAGAGGAGAAGCCATCTGTGTAAAGAGCAGAGACATAGTGGAGGAAAGAAAAGCACAGGAAAAAGGAAAGCTGGAAATAAAATTCCCAACACTTAAATGAATTGAAATGTTGTGGATAGTGTCCTCGTTAGGGTTGCTATTGCTGCGATGAAACACCATGATCAAAGCCACTCAGGAAAGAAAGGGTTTATTGTGTTTACACATACACTATCATCACTGAAAAAAGTCAGGACAAGAACTCAAGCAGAGATAGAACCTGGAGACAGGAATTGATGCAGAGGCTATGGGGGGTGCTGCTTACTGACCTATTCCCCAAGGCTTGCTCAGGACGACTAACCCAAGGATGGCACCATCAACAATGGGCTGGGCCCTCTCCTATCAATCACTAATCAATAAAATGCCTTATACTTGGATCTTACGGAGGCGTTTTCCCAGTTGAGATTCACTCCTTTCAAATAACTCTACCTTGTGTCAAGTTGACATAAAACTAGCCAGGAAGGATAGAGATCACCATGGGAAAAATATCAGAGAAATGAGAAAGTTTGAGTTGATATCACAGCGAAATTTAAGTATATCCAAACGAGAGCAAAGATGTAATCTTATAGCTCCCAAAGAGAAAGAATAATTTGACATCAGACTTCTCAACAGAAACACTGGATTCAATAAGACAATAGAAAAAAATTCAAGACATTTTGATGAAAGAATGACACCTAAAATTTTATATTCAGCCAGAAAGTCTTCCAAATGCCATGGAAGTATATGTCTTTGGACATATAAAGCTACATTAGATTACTCTTTTAGAAAACCACTTTACAAGACTTTGTGAGAAAGTTCCCAAATAAGAAACAACTTAGTAGATATTACCAAGAGTGTATGAAGTAGATGAAAAGAAACACATATCTTTTTTCTTCACTTTTCTCTTTTAAGAATATAAGAGCACTTTCAAACAGTGCATGAAGAAGGGCTTACATACAAAGTGAAATGAAAATAAGGTTATTTGGGTGGTGAGGAGAAGCTAAGGGTGTGAAGCCGCTAAGTTCCTAATATTTCCAAATACACATGCAAAAAGGACAAGACACTGTGTGTCTAAAACATTATACACCTGATACTCTAACCTCAAAAGTTATTAAGAATTCCAAAGAATCAAAGCTAGGCCTGATGACACAACCCTGTAATCTCAATACCTCAGAAGACTGAGGGAGGAGAACTTCAAGTTCAAAGACTGCCTAAACCAGAATGAACAAGCACAAGGTTGGCCCAAGCAGCCATGTTAGAATCACCGTCGAAATAAAAATGTGTAGGGGCTGGAGAGATGTCTCAGCCATTAAGAACACTGATTGATCTTCCAGAAGACCTGGATTCAATTCCCAGAGCCAACACACTGGTTCACAACTATCTGGAACTCGAGTTTCAGGGATCTGACACCCTCTTCTGGCCTCCTCAGATACCAGGCATACACATGGTACAGAGACATACATGTAAGCCAAACACACATGCACATAAAATAGAGGTAATAAAAAAGAATAGAAGAGGTCTGTGGGTATGGCCTGTGAACATTAAGAAAAAAATTATTCATTGAGTTATGTGAGTAAATACTAAGAAATATCCATAATCATTGGTCACACAAATCAAATAATCACCAAATATGAACAGCCAATTTAATGAGCATATAACTCTGAATTAACTTAAACGTCCAGACCTTTCTCAGACACATAGAGTTCATTTCCAAAAGCTGATTTCATATTACACAAAACCAAGCTGTGAGTGTCTGGACTAAAAATTACAAGTTAAAGCCCACCTGGGGCTCTCCACCCTGGGCAGCAAAGAAAAAACAAGGGCCCGCCCTGAGCCAGGCTCTATTATAGTGAGCAAATATATCAAATATATGACGGGGTATGGAAGAGAGAGACAGAATAGTCCATGTCCTGCAGAGAGAGGCTGATCTGAAGAGGGGAAAGCAGTGAGGAATGGGGTAAGGTGGGTGGCCTGCTTGCCACCTGGGCCATGGTGATGTCCTGGGCCTGGGTTACTGCCAGAGGCCATGTCTGGGTCCATGGTCTTGCTGTAGCTGCAGGGTCTGTTTTGATGTCCCTGGCTCCTATGGCCACTGAAGGCCAAGAGGATAGGGCTACACAGAGTTGAGCTTGCCCCTCACTAGCTGTGAAACTAGGGAGAACTGGCCCTGCCCCTCACCACAGTACTCCAAAGAGTGTGGGTTCTGCAATTCAGCTGGGCAGTAAGACAGAGTTGACCCTATTGGCAGGAGTGCAGGCAAGCTGGCCCTGAGGGGGGTGAGAGCAGAACTGGTCTCCTACACCCCTCTCTGCCAGATAGTGGCATGGGCAAGGGACAGATGCCACCCACCCTGCCCTTTACCACCTGTGGCATGTGGGAAAGCTGGTCCTAAAGTTATGAGAATTAGAGAGGTGGTCCTGCCCCTCACTGGTTGCAGCACTTGGGAGAACAGGCCCTGCACCTCACCTGGGCAGCACAGTAGAGTTGATCCTGCTGGCACGGGCACAGGGAAGCCTGCCCTGAGGTCCTAAGAGTGGGAGAGCTGGTCCTGCAATGCTCATCTGCCATATGGTGGGGATGGCGAGGGAAAGATGGCTTCCTCCTTGCCACCTGAAGCAGGCAAGAGAGCTGTCCTCATAAGCTGCAAAACTCAAGAAATGTGGCCCTGCATCTTGCCTGGGCAGCAGAGTAGAGCTGACCCTGTTTACAGGGTGAAGTGATGTGAGCAGGAGAGACCTGGCTCCGCTCCTCATCTGCCATACAGTGATGTGGGTGGAGAAAAGGCCCTCTCCCTCCTTCCCACTCCTTACCACCTGTGGCAGGTTGGCAAGCTGGCCTTGAGGTCAGGAGAGAGAGCTGGCCCTGCCTCTCACTACCTGCAGTACTAGGGAGAGTGGCCCCTGTACCTAGCCTGTGAAACACAGAAGAGCTGTCCCTGGTGGTGTTGATGTGGGTGAGCTGCCCCAGAGGGCATGAGAGCAGGAGGACCAGCCCTTGCCCTTGCTGCTTACTGCATATGGTAAGCTAGCTGGGGTGGTGATGGAGAGTTTGCCCTGGTAGTCAGGATGAAGGAGAGCTGGCAGGCTGAACAACCCAGATGCCTCTCCACCCCAGAACAAGGGCTATGAGTTGTCACTTCCCCACATCCATCACATCTGTGATCTGCTGGAGCACATGAAGGGGCTGGTCCTTCAGACCTAATGCTGCAGGATCTCTATGACACAGGACAACAACAGGATATCCAAGAGGAGTCCCACTGAAGGACCAGTGTCAGTAGTGTAGCAGAAACTAGAGGCATTGAACAACACCAATGGCTCATTGCAATGAACACTTGCAAGTAAAGATGTATGAACTAATGGGTATGTGTGACTCGTGTCACACTGCAGCTTGATGATGGGATTTTTCTTTCCAATTTTTTTTCTTTTAAATTTTCTTTTATTTTATCTTGTGGAGTGAGGTTCTAAGGGCAGAGGCAGATGCAAAGGAATGGGGAGATGAGTGGGATTGAGATACATGATGTAAAATCCTCAAAGAATCAATTAAAGTTAAATTAGGAAAAAAGTTAGAACTTAAGTAGTGAAAAGCACTTATTACATTTTCATATACATAGAAAAAATTAAAATGCTTTTAAATATCTTTGATATAGAAAAATGAAATTGAATAATTCGAAACCAACTAGAAAAAATTAACTACCCTGCTATGATCAGTGTATGACGTATACATGAGTTAAGATTCATACCGTACCATATAATTTTATATGATTATCTCAAGTATGTCAAAAATATGAAATTAGACAGCTATAATTGACTAATAGAAAAAATAACAAACAGTGTAAGAATCTAGAATGAGAGCAATAATAGCCCCAAAAACATAACAAAAAGGAGAGAAAGAGCAAAACATCTATTTACAAAACAAATTTTACATGTCATCATCAGTGCCAAGCACATACTATGAAGAGGGGTAAGCATTATTCCTTGTGGCAATTTATGAGGTAGGTGCAATTACTATTTCCCATTTTACAGAGTCAGTTACTGAAACACATGGTTTTGGTAATTTAGATAAGATGACATAGCTGGTAATTTCTGCAGCTAGGATATGGCCCCAAAGTTCGGGCTATTTGTTCTGTTAAAATAGAAAGGGTTTGAGATAGAGGTAAATAATTTAAGAGGAATTAAAATGTAAGCCTCTAATTAAATCATGAAAGTGACACAATTACCAATACAGCACACTAAAATATGAATATTATTAACTTCTTCGTGCTAATAACTTTTTGGAAGTTAAAGAAAATAGATGTGTTAAGATTAATATAAAAAGCATTTAAGAAGAAATAAAACATGAAAATTTCTACAGCTTTTAAAGACATTAAAAGCAGTAATTAAAATTTGCCCACAAGGAAATTCTTGGCAGTTTTGCAATCAATTTTTACTGCCTTTTCAAGCATGTTTCCTGTTAAAATTATAAGAAAAGGAAGTAGACTCCGACTCATGTTATGAATCTAGTATAAACTTGATCCCCAGGGAAACATACACAGTACAAGACGAGGATCTCAGAGTCCCATTCACACACGGATGTAGAGCTAGAGTGAAATCTCCAAAACATATTTCAAAATAACTAAGTTCAGAAACATACAAATTGGATTAAGTAAATGAATGGAGAAAAAAACATTACCACATAGGCACAAAAGGCTTTCTGTTATATTTTATAATGGGAATTACAATATCAGGAATACAAAAAAGTTTGCTATTCTAAAAGTATCCACAAGGCACATTTAATAATCATGGTCATAAATGGGTAAATAGCAAAGAAAATAATAAGTATGATAAGATGATTACTATTATCTCTTGTATTCTATATTGCCATAGATATTCTAGAATATATGGTTATGAAAAGAAATTACAAACACCTATGAATCATAAATGAGAAAACACGGGTCATTATTTGAGATTACATGTTTATCTACTTATAAAATAGGAAAATTGTGAGAAATGTAGTAACTCTATGAGAGGGATTTAGGAAAATGGATTAATAATGTATATATGATGCATAATATATATGCCAACTGCATATTTATGCACCAAACAATTAGAAAGATGCCTTTTAAAACAACATAAAACATAAATAAATCTTAAGATCTCAAAACACATGGAGAAAAATGATAAAATGACTTAAAGTCCACAAAAGAATTTTCTTACAATGACTATTAAGCTGTGATCAAAGAAAGAAAGGCAATCTTATGGTAGAGACGGCAGTTCTCTTTAAATTAATCTCTCCAAGCAGAACCGTTGATTTTAAAATCAGTTTACAAGATACTGGAAGAATAAAGAAACTACAGCAACTCAGGCATTTCAGAAACACTGACAATAGAGACCCAGCTTGTTCTGATTTTATTATTTATTGTTGAGTCATAGAAGCTGAAATAATTTAGCATTTCAGGGTGACAGACCAACTGTCGATCACAGCAGAAGAGAGAACTCAGAAGTTCACACACATGCACATGCACATATAGGCACACTCACATGCATGTGGAAACGCATCTGTGTGAAGGCAGGGATATGATAAATCGTCAGGGAAAGGACTCCCACAAATTAAACTGTAATGCTATACCTATAACTTTTAAGTGTACAGTTTCATGTGAGTGAACATAGTCACGTGTGTGGGTCCATGTGTATGAGGGCATGCACAAACATGAAGCTCCATATATACACACACATGAACAGAGACACAAAAAATACATAAGGGGTAAATATAAATACAAACTCATTATTCAAAAGAGTTATCTCCAGCAGTTTCATATTTTACATTTAAAGGAAAAACTTCAAACACTACTGTAAATGAATCCTAATCATAGCCACAGCACGCAATCGTCATACTAACCTAGTTCTTCCAGCATTGACAACTAAAGCACTGGACTAAAAGTGTCAACAACAAATAGCTAAAACAGAATAGTGGAGGATTATTCTTTAAAGATAAATAGATGTGACACATCTATGGTCTTAGCAGAACTCCAAAGTGTACCAAATTCATACTTATATATAACACACACACACAGAGGACACATACACATAATACAGAAATCACAAAATTTGTTAAAGTGAAGGAAGTATAGGAATCACCCAAAACAAAATAGGAAATATCGAAGAAGGAACGATAAAAAAAATTTACCACAGATTTACAACTCCAAGAGAAACGAAAAATGAAAAAAAAAGATAGAGGAAAGTTATCATCAAAAATAATGTTAAATTCCATTAAAATGAAGTCCTGTTAAAAGATGTAGAGAAATCTTGGAGATAGCTCAATTGTTAGGTGTCTAACTCATAAACATGAGGACGTGATTCTAATCTCCAGCTCCCATATAAAGCCAGGCAAGGTGGTCCACATCTGCCTGCGAAAGTGTCAACGGGAGGATTCTGAAGACTCGCTGGACAGCCAGTCTAGACTACTTGTTGAGTCCTGGGTCAATGAAGGACACTATCAAAGAAAGATGGTGGATGGGTCCTGGGGACCAACATCTAAAGTCAACCTCTTGTCTCAACACACACGTTACACACATGCAAGTGGATACACATGTAAGACATTTAAAGTCACTTTAAGGTTAAGAAAATGTCCAAGAAAAATGACAAAGGCTGGAGAAAAGATTATCAGTGAAGCTAGCAAACCAATAAAGAGTTACGAAGAAATAACTGATATCCTTTTCCATTTTAAAATATTTGAGTATATTAAGAAAATTAAAATAATACTCTCTTGGTCTGAAAACTAACTATAAAAAATTAATGACAATATAACAAAGAATACTACGGTGGAAACAGAAAGTATATGTGTGTAGGATTATTACACATTATAATTATATATATATATATATTTTGAACTGACAGTGGTTCTTAACCTTCTGAATGTGTGATTCTCATGTTGTGGTGACGTGGTGACCCTCACACCATAAAATTATTTCATTGCTTCTTCATAACTGTAATTTTGCTACTTCTGTGAATTATAATATAAATATCTGATACGCAACCCCAAAGGGGTTGTGACCCACAGGTTAAGAACCACCTTAGGTAGGAGGTAATAAATTTAAAATGCCAAGTGTTAGATTAGGCACAAAAGGAAATTTTAATATCCAAGATAACTAAATATATGTAACAAAGTAGTCATGAAAAGCTATGTAATAATGGAAAAAAGGAAATACATAAAAATTAAAAATTCTAGGTCACAAAATAGACAAATGTCATATAACAAAGTTGCAAATATAAGACTATATAATAAAATTAAATGTAAATAAACATTAAAGATAAAAATTGCTGGAAAGGGACTTTTAAACAAAATATGCTATCTATAAAAAATTTTTAGAGTTAAAGAAAAAGATCACAAAATTAAAAATAGAGCTTTTGAATGACACAACTGTAACACTCATGAGTGTACAGTGCACTTCATAAGTGTAGGAGTCTGCATCAATATGCAACAGATATTTGAACGTGCCATTATTATGGCACTATTCACAATAACCAAGATATGGACCACCCTAGATACCTACATGCAGATGAATGGATAAAGAAGATGAGGTGTATATACACAACAGAGTTTTACTCAACCATAAAGAAGAATTACATCATTTGTAGGAAAATGAATAGAACTATAGATCATCATGTTAAATAAAAGAAGCCAGACCCTGAAAGGCAAATATCATATATTTGCTTATACTCAGAATCTGATATGAAAGAGGAAGGAGGACTAGGTCAAAAGAGGAAGAGACCTAAAGGGAGTGGTGAGCAGCTAAAAAAAAGAGTCATGGAAGGAAGAAAGACTAATACATGTTTTCTCTTATATGTAACTATAGATTCTCAAAAATATAGAACATGAAGTAGAGGGGGACTATGTGATAGGTAGAAATTAGCCTAAGATGAGAGAAGTTAATGGGCAAGGAAAAGAAGCATTGTGTGTTTTCTTTATGGAGAATCTGGATATAAAATCCAAAGGAAGATTCATGTGGAGGGAGGTAGGGCATCAGCAAGAGGAGGAAGGGCATCAGCAGGAAGAGGAAGGGCATCAGTAGGAGGAGGGAGGGCATCAGCAGGAGGAGGGAGGGCATCAGCAGGAAGAGGAAGGACATCAGCAGGAGGAGGGAGGGTATCACGAGGAAGAGGAAGGGCATCAGCAGGAAGAGGAAGGCATCAGCAGGAGGAGGAAGGGCACCAGCAGGAAGAGGAAGAGCATCAGCAGGAGGAGGGAGGGTATCAGCAGGAAGAGGAAGGGCATCAGCAGGAGGAAGGAGGGCATCATCAGGAGGAGGAAGGGTATCAGCAGGAGGAGGAAGGGTATCAGCAGGAGAAAGAAGGGTATCAGCAGGAGGAGGGAGGGCATCAGCAGGAGGAGGAAGGGCATCAGCAGGGGAGGAAGGGCATCAGCAGGGGGAGGAAGGGCATCAGCAGGAGGAGGGAGGGCATCAGTAGGGGGAGGGAGGGCATCAGCAGGAGCAGGGAGGGCATCAGCAGGAGCAGGGAGGGCATCAACAGGAGGAGGAAGAGAGAACAGGAAAGATAATAGTTTTGGCAATCTTAGAAAGATTAAATTGTGTTTGTATGCCTGATGAAATCCATTATTTTGCATAATAACACAAAATACTAAAAATCTGCAAAGGCTAAGCTCATCAAAGATAAAACAATAAACTTCTAAAGGCCAGCCACTGAAGATGGTGTAATGATCACCTTAAACGAATAATCAATTACACTTCACAGGAAACAAAAGGGGTTTTCTTTCCTTCTATAACAATAATTCATTAAGCAGTCACAATAAGCTGTGTCTAATAAAAGAATAAATATACTAAACCAAAACTGACATAGTTTGAGTCTTTTTTTAAGCAACTGGCATTTTTAAACACTGTCAAAACATTTTAAGTACATGGAAGTCTTCCACTAGTCAAAAACCTTACCTAGCAGGCACTAATGGAGCATTAACTAAGTCTAACACCTAGTTATACAGACACTCTACTCACCTAAACTAACTATTGCTTCTACCACACAAGCTCCAATGATTTCAGAGGACAAAAATCACACTGAGAATATTCTTTGGCCAAAGTAAAATTAACCCACAAATCAATGCTGAAAATATTTTCAAATAAACCTGAGTAATAAAATTTAAATACCAAGTCATAAAAGTTCAATAAGTCAAAAGTCTAATGAAAATTAGAAAATATTTTTGACCAAAAGTATATCTTTTGTAGGATATCAATGTTTGGAGGATATACTTAACACAGTACACACACACACACATACACACACACAATTCTAATAAAATATATACACACAAAATTTTTTAATAAAATGACAAGAGAAAGAGAAATTAAACAAAATAAATAAAATTAATGAAATATTTCAAAGGAGTAATCAATAACATTGATTACATAAAGAGAAAAAACATAAATTAGCTTTTGAAAAGCTAGCATTAACAATCTTGTTAAGGACTAAAAAAATCATGACAGAAATCATGACAGACTCCACAGAGAGGAAAATAACAATTTAAATGACTGTTATAAAACTAGTATGCTACAAAATTTGGAAAATAAATTTGAGAAAAGTATTTTCAGATTCAAATCACCAAAACTGATACTATAGAAAATTAGAATTCTAAACTGAGTTTATAGTCTAAAATTTCCAACACAGAAAATGCAGATCCAGATGTTTTATGTTGTTGCTTAAATGTAAATTACCTGGCAAAGAATGATAATACTGACCCCAATAACCATAGCTACCTAACAAAAACCCTAGTATGAGGTATAAGAAATCTCCTTTTACAAGTTCTTGGTCTACAACCATAGGCTATTAATATTGCCTTTGGTTACCTCCCAGAATTTGAAGGTAACATGCTGCTATTGGTGAAGACACCACAAAGGACAGAGTTGGATCTGACCTGGATGACCCCTTACTGAAAAGCAGCTGGTAATACATATTAGCTACCAAGGGAAGAAACAATTGATAGTTCTACCCAGCTGAGATGCCTACAACCTTAGCAATGACCATTACGACAAGATAGACCCACAAATACCTAGATATGTTATGGACAAACTATTGAAAATCAGAGGCATAGAAAATCTTAAGCTACATAAAAACATACTCCTATAAGAGGAGCAATGATAAACTAATGTATGACTTCAAAAAGAATCTCCCCGAGAAGATTCTAATGCGACTGTTCTGTGAAAAGGAAATAGTACAGACTGCCCCAAGTCCTCATCTCTACGCCCATGAATTAGTGCACCTCTCAACCCTCATTGGAGAAGTTGGTTTAACGAGACCCACAATTGTCAATATGCAGAGGATAAAAGACAGTGGCATGCTCAGCTCTAAATGTTACATCATATCAAACTTTCCAGTCTCAGCGCTTATCACAGAAGAGGATTCAGAAGGACTGTTATTGGTTGTTATTTCCTTTTTTTCCACTCTACTCTTTTGGGGGCCAGCCACTCAGATCCCAAATAAATACATGAAGGCTCATTAATACGTATAAATACTTAATCTTAGTTTGGATTATTTCTTTTTTATTTTATTTTTGTTTTTTTATATATTTTATTGAGCTATACATTTTCCTCTAGTCCTTTTCCTTCCTCTCCCCTCCCTTTCAACCCTCTCCCATGGTCCCCATGCTCCAAATTTACACAGAAGATCTTGTCTTTTACTACTTCCCATGTAGATTAGATCCATGTATGTCTCAGAGTCCTCATTGCTGTCTAGGTTCTCTGGAACTGTAAATTGTAGGCTGGTTTTCTTTGCTTTATGTCTAAAAGCCACTTATGAGTGAGTACATGTGATATTTGTCTTTCTGGGTCTGGGTTACCTCACTCAATATGACGTTTCCTATATCGATCCATTTGCCTGCAAATTTCAAGATGTCATTATTTTTTCTGTGTAGTACTCCATTGTGTAAATATACAACATTTACGTTATCCATTCTTCGGTCAAGGAGCATTTAGGTTGTTTCCAGGTTCTGGCTATGA